>NW_019291495.1:0-30534 GCF_000500325.1 Leptinotarsa decemlineata | reverse complement strand
GTATATTTTCTTCGACCATTGTATTGTTCCCGATGACAGTTGCTTTTTTTCACCATTTAATCGTCTTCGTATCTGTTACGGTTTAGAATATAGCAATGTTATCACATGATAAAAGAAACGGCCTGTAGATAATTATTTGATTTTCACGTTGATGAAAGAGGTCAGTACACGAAATGGAACTTTACTCTCAGTTACTTGAATTCTTTCTGTGTTTCTCTTCAGACTGAAAAATAATACCTTTTCCAATCCTATTCTTTCAAATGCATTTTCACAATTATTTTTGAAGTCTCTGTTTTTCCTCTTCTCAGCGTTGTATTCGATTTCTTTTTTTGGTCTCCATTTTCTACAACATCTTGGAAAGGTATTCGGAAGATCCAGTCCCATCATAGACATGTCTACCTGATTAGCAAAACATTGCAGTTCTAGTGCATGAAAAAAATATTTTGAAATAGATCCTGCATTTCAATTTCTAGTTGTGTCAGCTGTTACTTTTTTCATCCCTTTCTGTTATTACTAGTGGTGAATGTCAGTTAAGTTCTTTGAATAGGTGAAAAACTGACACAGAATTTAAAAAAGACGAAATCCGCAAATACATTTTCCACTGTATGCGGACGATACGTCCATCCATACAATATAATTACTCTCTGAAAAAATATGTAATGAAGTTCTTTCTAATCTCTATGACTGGTTCTGCATGGATTCATCGCATCTAAATGCAGAAAAAACTCAGTCGATACAAGATTAAACTAAAAATACATACAATGTTATCTTTATTTATACCATAGGTACCTCTTCTAGGTAGCATCGTCTTATATTAATTTCACGATATTGCCTTATCACCTAGTCTTAAATTAATTTTACAATGTATCCTTATGTAATAGTCAGGTAAATCTGAAAATTATTATAATGATTATTTTAACAAGCTATATAGTATACTATTAGGAATTGGTCCAACATCGTTATTCATGATATAATCATGTTTACTTATTTCTACACTCTCATAGGCATCTAGATGCCTGTTGTTGTTGACTAATCTTAATGAGCAAGTCTATGGGATGGTTTTGTTGCAAAATATGATGGGCGACTGCTAATTTTCCTCTCATATCTTAGGTGTGCTAAGTGTTCTTCATATCTTATTTTGATAGATCTTTTTATCTGTACTTAATATTTTGCATTGCAGTCCTTACATCTGATTTCGTAAATTCCAGACTTTTCCGAATTATCGACTAGGTCTTCTGGATTTCCTAAAAGGCTCTGTAGTGTATGACTTGTTTGAAAAACCACTTTCATACCTAGTTTCTAGGTATGAAGGAACTAGGTGTCATCAACGTAGTGAAGCCACCAGATAGGTTTCACCATCGCTATATTGAAACGCTACAAATGTTGGAAAACCTCTGAAATGAATTTTATATTAGGGTGGGTTGTCATCAAAAGGCTGTCAAATGGTAAAAGTAAACGTGTTCTGAAAAATCAATTTTCCAAACACCAGAACCTGAACGCGACTTTCATCAACCAAGTTGGCAACTCCTGGAGATGAAGTAAATTGATCCTCAACTCTAAAATTGGTCTCTATCCATATATGATAGGTATACTTCCACTTTCAAAGACAGAATAATGATTTCGGGTGAAAATCCTCGAGAAATTTTCTCGAGAAATCTCCCGTGGATTTCAGCAGAGTGATTCATATGATGAAAAACAGTTGGCAGTTTGGAATGGAACCTTGATCACTGTTGATAGTTCTCATGCGATACTTAGCTATTCTCATAGTCATCTAGATGTATATTGTTGTTAACTAATCCTAATGAATGAATCTATGGGATGGTGTTGTTGCAAAATATGGGTGACGTGGTATACTTCCACTTTCAGAAACAAAATAATTATTTCGGGAAAAATCCTCGGGAAATTTTCTCGTGAAACTTCTCGTGGATTCCAACAGAGTGATTCATATGATGAGAAACAGTTGGCAGTTTGGAATGGAACCTTGATCACTGTTCATGGTTCTCATGCGACACTTTGTTATTTCCAGACATTCGAAAGCATTCAAAAATCTAGTATCATGTACCCATTTCATCAGTTTCAGACAGTTTCCATTCATTCTATAGTCCTTTCTCAAGGCGTGCTGAACGACACTAGATTTTTCTGATCTCCGAAATCGGATATGTGACGCGTATTCTTTGAAACAAGTTTCACTGACTCGCTCAGTCTGACCGATATATTTCTTGTCACAGCTCTTACAGCGTATCTCATATAAACGCCTGACGTTTCAGTTCCACCGTTCGTTAATGGTAACATTTCATTCACATTCTAAAGTTGCTGTACTGTATATTAAGCGCTATTTTGGATTGACTGGTGAGCATCTGGGTTTCTGTTGTTTTATGATCTCGTGTACTTGCCTCATGCAACGCTGCATACCTAGTGCGACAGGCACCGCGAGTGAGGTAAAACGAAGGCGTATAATTCCTACGAAACCGCCACCGTCCGTAATTATCTCCATCAAGTCGCGTTTTCCGTGCGAAAGCCACGCGTGCCACTGTCTCCTCGCGCGCATGCAAACAAGCGAGCGCGGTCGCCCAAATAATAACTCGGCGGTCCTTGTCGGGCCAGGCGATTCCTCTCCGTCGCACCCGCCACCGCCGCCGCCGACTTGATCAATATCCCTCCTTGGGCGCCCCCCCGCCCCCCAGTCTTAATTAGGAGCTGGAATCTGTGGCGGACACACATAAGGGACGCTAGACCAATATGCGGCCCCCTCCTTGCAGCCTCCTGCTCTCAGCCGCCGCTCGTTTGCTCGATGCTCATTTTCACTTCTCGGACCCCGCGTTTAACATATTTCGGTATTGTGAGGCCGGATTTCGGGATTTTTAATCATGCAGATATGAAGGTCCGACTCGTTCTTCGGCTCTCCTTCCCTTCGGTATTATTGGTGACACAATATCAAATAGAGAGATTTGATGAAGGGAAAGAACAAGTTGATGAAACCGCTGTTGCATTCATTATTGTACATTAGTTTCATTTTAATCTAAATAAATGTTCATTGAATTCAATAAGTCGCATATTCAGTTATGAGATAGATGGTGTGGCTCTAAAAAAAGCAGGGTTTGACACATAATATACAATACGATACAACAAGGTTGAGACATAATATACAATTTTCATCTGTTAGTCACAAACGAGATATTATGAAATTTGGTAATCGGGTGTTTGGTTCAGTAACCAAACGAATATTATCATTCGTAAGTATAGATATTATTGAAGTACTTCATTTTTTGACACATAGACCAAATTTGAAGTCTGCTTCCATCATGTGGTTTGTGTAATATCAAAAACTATATGAAAATACTGAAGAAAATTCAAATCAAATTCGTGAGGTTATAATTATTTATAGTGAAATAAAATACAAGTAAAAATAGAACAACTGAACAAAAAATAAAAAATCAAAAATAAAAATTGTTGAGAGATTCCAAGCCAAGGTACTTCGATTGTTAGTATCCACAGTCGTCTTCGGATGTTGACTGTACTAATTCCTCAGATAGATGATTATGTATGTGTCATTCGAGTACTTTCACTTATCTCCGCTTTCATTTTTCCGCTTCACCGTTTTAGTGGTAGATGATCGTTTGGCGGGAGTTGGCCAGATACGTAACATATGGGACACTGTTGGACAACTTGTAAGCGGCTTCATTGAATTTCCTCCTAAACCAATGTTCCTCCCCTTGTATGATCTCAACTTGGGACCACTCGATATTATGTTGATGGGTCCAAACATGCTCTGCTATTCCTGATTTGCTGGTTCCCCCTCGCTTTGTCAATGGCCTTTTAGTTTCACCGATATAGGATTTTCCGCACTCACAAGGTAAATACAATTCTTGGAATCGCAGGCCGCGTTTGGTGGCCTGGTTTTCGTGAGGCTGCTACGGATAGTGTTTCCGGATCTGAAGCAGGTTCTGATGTTATTCTTGGATTCGATTCTTTTTATCCTTTCCGATAATCCTCTGATGTTGGGAAGTGCAAGCACTGGTTGTGACGACGGCTTCTCTTCTTTGCGAGGCTCCTGCTGTCTTTCAGCCAAAGTCTGTTTCACCATCGCTTTGGAGTAGCCATTGCGTTGAAGATCATTTTTGATGATGTCTAGTTCCTTCTCGAGATCTCACTTCATATTATAGAGCCCAAAAGCACGGTGTAATAGAGTCTTGATAATTCCTCCCCTTTTTTATTGGTTCTTTGAGAGATTTCAAATCATTTTATACAATATCAGACAATGAAAGTCCGAACTGATGAAATTCGGATTTATAGATCTTAATTGGACACTTTTCCAATCAGTATTCCGCAAAAAAATGTTGGCGTGAAACATGTCTGTGATACAAGTCCCTATTACATACACTAAACTATAAACTAAAAATACTACTGACAGAGAACTCAACGTGTTATTCACAGGTGTCGCAACACATTGCTACAAACTGCCGCTGAGGATGCTTATCGCAGTTATTGGCCATAGTTTCTATTCAACTATAGACGAATATCCGACTTCAATATTACTCACTTAGACAATAATTATTAAGTCTTAGCTATACTTTGGATTTTTTGGCCGTGGTCCGTAGGTCTTCATGTCTGACGTTTCATCTACTGCCGCGTAGACATTATCAAAAGCGAAGAGGTAGTGGTCAAAGTACTGGAGTTCCAATGCAGAAACTACGATGTTAGAATTTGTCTGTGATTTTATATCATCGTTAGTTCCTCTCAACTGGATTGAATGACCTTGATTGTGAACAATAGGGACAGGCAGCCAGATTTCACTAATGTTCATCACCTCTTTCTTTCTATCAAAATAATCCCTGTGTTTCTGAATTTCTATTGCCTATATATATATATAGTCTTGGATAGTTATTCTGAGTTTCAGCGAATATTTTTGAATAGGATAATTTGAGTGATTTCTTAGAGACCATATTTGACTACAGCTGATTTGTCGGTTTGTCTGATGCGACAATTTATCTTGTGTTTAGAGAGACGTGTACACAGGGTCCTGCAACAATGGCGCGGTGTTCCATATCTCTATTTAGAAAACAGATAGCAATCTAAATTTCTATAATATTACCTTATTACTCTAGCTCGACAAAATAAAAATAATGGCGGTCACACAGGGAGTTCAATTTTTTCTGGGCGGATCCCAACTGTGTTTTTTCAAATAGCAACCTATATTTCTTATCGTTTTTTCGTTTTCTACATAGAAAATAAAAGACACTCCATGTATATTTTCACTTCGAAAATATTGACGGTTTTCGAGATATCTAGCATGACAGGTTTTTTTTCCAATATTCGTCACTCAGAATATTTGAAATTATAAAGTTGTGCCAAGTCCAATTGTATTTTTTTTTTGGTCAAATATTCTACATTGGTAACTCTCCCAAACGATATATCTGAAATCGACCTGTGATATACAGGGTATGAAAAACCGCTTGCCAAATATTGTAAATGAAAATTTGCAAAATCNTGCATCCAATGAAAAAAATAATTTTCCATTAAGAAAATAGTGATAGGTACATACATTTATTTTGTAAAATAATATTTGTTTGGACACGCTAAAATATACCAAATTGAAGAAAGATATCTTTTGTATATTCTTATCAGTGGTCGAATTTATGACGTAGAAATAGGAAGAACGACAATTTTCCGAAAAAATGCTTTTTCAAGAAAAACTATTGAACCTAGCCTAAGGGAATACTCAATGAAATTTGTAGAGGTTTCGTTGGTGCTCATTATGAATCAATAAAATATAGAAGATTCTGCAAATTTTTATTTACAATATATGGCAAGCGGTTTTTCATACCCTGTATATCACAGGTAGATTTCAGATATATCGTTTGAGAGAGTTACCAATGTAAAATATTTGACCAAAAAAAATTCAATTGGACTTGGCAAAACTTTATAATTTCAAATATTCCGAGTGACGAATATTGGAAAAAAAACCTTTTATTTTCTATTTAGAAACAGAAAAATCAATAAAAAATATAGGTTGCCGTTTAAAAAAACACAGTTGGGATCCGCCCAAAAAAAATTGAACATCCGTGTGACCGCAAATATTTTTATTTTGTTGAGCTCGTGCAATGAGGTAATATTATAGAAAATAAGATTCCTATCTGTTTCCTAAATTGAGATATGGAACACCGCGCCACTGTTGCAGGACCCTGTATATCATCGGCGTTAGTGCAGGATCTTGTAAATGCACAACACCTTTTTTTACAGGAGACACTAAAAATCTTCTAAATAATTACATGTCTGGTAGAGTAATGTTCCTTATCCCATTTAACATGTCATATGAACTCCGTAAACTGAATTTAGGTTCAAATTTACTATGGTTCATGATGATAGTGGTTATTCTTTCTGATAGTTCACTGATCATGCAGTAACGAAGGAAACTACCGGTCTAATCGGATAACTCTGTACAGTTTTTTGACTGAGTACAATTTTGGTGTAGTTTGTAAAATCACTATGGATCTTCATCAAGTAACGGCCGAGTCAATCAGAAAATAAAAACCTAATTTGTTCACGGAATATAATACATGTTTTTCTTTGGAAAACCTGTCGCACGAATCCAATTTCTTGGACAACCATCGCACTACACAGTAATAACATAATTATCAGTATCCGACACGAGCACCAACACTCACAGCAAGTAAATCACGATCGAATCGTAAAAAGTCTCGAACAGTCATTGAGACACGTGAGGTCGTTCCTGGAACCTTTTAACATACGATTTTCATACGTCTCATTACCATAAATAGTATGTGCGGATTGCAAGATCTGCATTCGTATAATCCCCGTACAAGCAAATGCTTTCAGCTCACATATGTAAAACCAAGAAATCTCCATTGCTAAAACTATGGCCTGATAAGCGCTCTTTGGATTCAGGATGAAGAGCAGAGGTGGGAATGTGGAATCAAAAAGGTGTACTCGCCTTGAGCCCCGAGAGAACCGCTCTAACTAGATTGGGGTGAATCAAATCAATAAACAATCCTACGAAACATTTTTTCTGATCGTTTCACAGAATATTATAAGTTGAACCACGGTTTTCAGCCAAAGGAAGGTTTCTATCTGTAATTTATTATAATGAGCTGAAATAGTCGAATGTTAATATTATCTATGAGAAGTTAGGGCTGTGATGCTACCGTTCAAACTTTTATTGAAACTGCTACCTATTATCTTCAAATAACGAAACAATTAATCACAAATTATTCTCACGTTATGAGTTTTCAAAAATATGTGCTGGAATGATGATTTAATGATTGAAATAAAGGTTACATACAATGTGCTAATCAAAAAGCTATTTAGAGGGCGATATTGATCCTTATCGGATATATACGTCAGTTGCATTGAGAATTTCATGCACATAATCAATCACACTTTACAACTCAAATCAATATCTCACGAGTTATGGCAAAATTGAAACTATCGCCCAAGAAAATAGATTCAAGCGGCCTGACAAAGTGGTGCCACAGGCGTGATGGAGGAAAGTTTCAATTCATATAGTGAATCATTTTTACAGCTATGGTCGAATCAATAAACGTAAGAAAATTTTTGTAGAAACTGCTGGAACAAAAACATCAACTACCTATTGTTCTTACTTTATGAGTTTTCAAAAATATGTGCTGGAATATGTTTATCTTGAAAAAAAATGACTGAACCTATATTGAAATGATGGTCGCATACAATGTGGTTATTGAAAAGCTTTTTTAACGGAAACAATATTGATCCTTGTCGAATATATACATTTAGAATTTCATGCACATTATTATTTACCCCTAACACCATTCAATTCGAATCAATATCTTACGAGCTATCGCAAAAGTAAAACTATCGCGCAAGAAAATGAATTCAAGTGGCCTGACAAAGCGATGCCACAGGTATGGAGATAAGTTTCAATTTATATGGTGAGTTATTTTGAAAGTTGAATTCGCATCAATGGTCGTATAAAATGGACTCAGCAAACCCATATCTTTGACGCAGATTGTGTTGAAGCTAGATTTGAGGGCGCGCGGGTTACGGGGAAAGAAGAGACTTGCGATAGACTATGACTTTCCCTCCACCGACAGTGGCGCACGAAATTCATTCAATTGGGTAAATGGGTAATTGGGTAAAATATGTGAAATCTGAAATTTTCATGAAAATTTGCGAGATGAATGTGATATTTGTTTCCCAATCAATAAATTTTACTGGAGTTTTATCCCAAAACCAAATCGTTTATTTTTAACACCTCGATACGTGTTTCGATCACCAAGTGAGGGTATCAGGTAATTTATTAAAAATTTTCACTCTGATTCTACCTGGAGCCTTATATGTAACATTAACCCTAGACAGTGGCAGTCGCAGATCATTATTACGATGGGTGTTATAAGAGTGAAAGTCTCCATTGCATAAAAAAATGCTTATTTTTGAAAACGAATACACAAATTTCAAATACATACATAACCGTACAGGTGAGAATGTTGTAATTTTTGAAGAGATTACGACATGAGTAGTCACTTTTGACACCAGCTATACATCTTATGTTTTTTTTTTGAGAAAAAAACTTTCTGCGAGTGAGAAGAGTCTCCCCACAAACACGTTCCATACCTGAACCGGCCTTCCACTTGTGCATAATATAAATTTATCAGTTGCTGTGGAGTCAATACGTGTTTGAGATTTCTAACCATATAGTAGACCGATGAGAGCTTAAAGCACAAAAACGGACAGTGTTCTTTCCAGTCCAGGCCGGAGTCAATGAAAATACCGATAAATTTACAGTCTTCATGAAAGGATAACTGGGTGTTATTCAGGAATATATCTAAATTTTCATGTTCCTTTTTTGTTGGGTGGAACAGTATTGAATTTCTTTTTTCAGCGTTAAAATACAAACGAATTTCATTTAACCAAGCAACTAGTTGTTTCAAGGTGGATACACAAGTTTCTTTCAAGGTATCGAAATTTTTGGGAGATATGAGTAAAGAGGTATCATCAGCATAAATTGTAAGTCCAACGTTTGGAAACGATTTCGTTATTTCATTAATGTATAAAATGGAGAGAACCAGGCCTAAGACACGGCCGTGCGGGACACCCATATCAATTCGATCCTCAGAAGATTTGATTTTTTGAAGCAAGTTGTTACTAAAATATTTCAAACTGACAAACTGTTTACGGTATATAATGAAAGACTCAATCCAACTGAGACAAACACCTCTAATACCATAATTATATAACTTCGATATAAGAATATCATGATCAACACAGTAGAAAGCTTGACTCAAGTCACATAAAATGCCATAAGGACTCTATCTTCGATCAATGCTGTCTAGTAGATCATTAAAATAGTGATTAATAGCAGTTGTAGTTGTTTTTTCTTTTCGAAAGCCGTGCTGGTTGCTAGTTAAAATGTTAAGTTTATTCCAAAAGGCAATGAGTCTTTCTGAGTAACGATATTCGAAAACTTTTGAGAAGCTGCTGGATATTGTTGTAAAGTATGAATTTGAATCATTTCATGCATTACAGTGGAGCATTTTTTAATTTTTTTTCAAAAGTTTGGAAACAATGTCCGGATCATCCACTCTCTCATGATTGTGACAAATTGTGATATTTTTTTGATCATTTTTATGTCTATCATCCAATTCGGATATTACTTGACAGGCAGTTTTACCAGGATTGTCAGAATTAGTAATATTGTTTTGATAATATAGTTTTTCCCTCTAAAAGCAGAAAATGACGTTTTTTTGATTCTCTATAGACATCTGCTAACTCGTGATACTTATTTTTCAATATGAAGAGGTCTTTTAGATTCGTACTTGATGATTTCACGTCCTTATCAATCCATTTTCTATCATTCAGTTTACAACACACCCGCCGTAACGGAAAATTGACATCGAAATGATACAAAAATGTTTGAAAGAAATTACTGCAGGCTTTATCAGTATCAACTGAATCAAATAATCCATACCAATTTTCTTTTTCTAGTGACTTCTCAAAAGTAGATATCGATTCATTGTTTCCTAAAAAATTTCATAGAAAATATATCTATGGTCAGATATATTATTGTCTAAGACAACAGTAGCTCCAACGTTGTTAAAATTAACGAAAATATTATCAGTCGTGGATAAACTGTGACCTTGCACTCTCGTAGGCCAATTAACTATTTGAAAAAGATTGAAACATGAGAAGACATTACTCACTTTTTTAAAATTTAACGAGTTGTTGTACGCATCACAATTAAAATCTCCAACCACTATGAAGAAAATATATTAATTTTAAGAATCAGATCTGATATTTGTGCCAGACCCTCACAGAATATATCTGAATCCCCATTGGGAGAACGATAAAAATTCAATGTCTTTTTCTATAAAAAACTGAGAAAGTTCAAGACCTTTTACAAAAATTGAATTTTTTGCCCAAATTGGTGTTTAGATTTACAGAAATAACTAGCTAAGGTGAAACCTTGTATGTATATAGTGTCAACCGAATCAGGTTTTTCGTTAAACTCCGTGAAACATAAGAAGTTAAATTTTTTGAAAGCAAATATATCACAATGTAGTTCATTAATTTTATAAGTGTTAATACTGGCAATATTGAGAGCCAAGATATTTGGCGTAAAAATTTGTCATTTGTTTTTGTTGTCTCCTTTTTCGGAAACTCGAAAATACGCTGAATTTTATACACTGGGATATTTAGGGGTGATACTTTTACATTTAACTTCTGGGAAACTGATTTGTAATAATTCCTCAAGATTCCGAGGTGAGGTGCTAGGATCAATTCTGTATACATGTAGGTACATGTGCTTGGGCACTCCTTTTACATAACCATTTTCTTGATTGTTCTTGACTATCATACGACGTCTTCGCTTTCTGCCCATGCCATCCTTCCATTGCTCCTATGGTATATTCGTATTAGAAGTGCTACATTCGCCGGATAATGCTGAGTTCGTAATCAATTTAGTATTTATATTGATGAGATTCCTCATTGTTATCGCTTTTTCATCATAGACGATCCCATCAGATAACTGCCGGAGACTTGGGTGGTGAACCTTTTCACAATTTTCACATTTCATTACTTGTTTAACAATAGAACTCTTGCGTTTATTACAAGTATTGAGAGATGCGTTCGACTCGCCCGCCATCTTACATTTCGTCTTTGTATGTAGGGTACCATTTATCCAAAAATGAAGATGACCCTATGCTTTTTTCACTATGCCTTCTACACTTGTTTGTTTCGCATAAATATTTGTTTGAGTAACGAAGGAGTCCACAAGTTGTTCGTGAATGATTAATTTATAGTATGCCAGTTCATTTTGATTTTTAATTTGTACAAGATCATCTGTAACTCCAATATCTTCTACGAAAGGAAATTCTGCAAAGTTACCAACAATTAGTCCCCATTGCTCTTCTCCACTATCGGTATCACTCCCAATCGCTTCCTCCAGCTGTTCACTTTCAACATCACTGTTCGTTTCAATCAGTTGCTTTCGATCTTGAGATTAATTTTTTATTTGAGACACAGCCACACGAAATTTAATTGAAAATTTTTGTTTTCTACTTACTAGTTGTAAAAAAGGTAATTGGTATAGATAAAATGAAATTTTATACTATTTATTTATACTCATACTTTCGCTCGAAGACATATGTAGACCGGATCAGTGTTTGAATCGTGTAAGGTTTCTTCTTCATCGTCACTCATGTCCATTAGTGCCTGTAAATAGGCCTGTTCACGTTCGTGAGACACTAGAGAATACACATGGCGCAAAAATACATGACAACATTTATACGCCGCATGTATCTCTGAGTCACACGGGGGTGAAATGGGGTAGAATAGGAATAAAAAGTAATTTTAGTTTATTATAGATCATAATAAATCATTGTTTGTAAAATTCATTGTAAAAATTGATGTGGCCTGAGAGATCTTCTCAAAAATTCCCGCGGCAATCAACGTGTTAACGACATCATATTGTGATAAACTTAAAAAACACAAAAAATTGAAATTTGGCAAGAAATGAACAGTAATAATGCTTAGAGCACAAAATTCCTTATTGATCAATATATACCACGATACCGTAAAATAAATATTCAATATAAAATGTAGCTACAAAATCACATAAGTTCTGAAACAACCCATCGTTACATCCACCGCATTTCATCTTACTTCCAAATATCACTCTGCGGCGTTTTCAGGAAAAAATCAAACACAGCGAAGCTAATATAACCGCGTTAATGATTAACAACGGCGAGAGAAAACCCCTAAAACGACTTGAATACCCAAGAGGGCCGCAAAAGAGGAGGCAGCAGCGGCAGAGAGGAATTCGCCGGGGTTCTAGTTCGTTAGTCTTCCTGAGATCTGACAGTTCCTTATTGAAAAATTGGCTCGATCGAAAGTAATTAATTATTTTCGGCGTTATCGAGCGGCCGCGAGATGGCGGATGGCAGCCTTTCCGTCTGGTTTTCTTTTGCTAATTCATGAGCCGCGAACGAGTCATAAAACAGCGATTCGGCACGACGGGGTGAGGGGATGAACTGATTGAGCCCTGTCGCAGCACACTGTGATTAAGTCGCTCGTGCATGGCCACCTATACACGGGCAGGAGCTTAAAGACTTTGAATGGAGTATTGAGTGAAAGAAAGTTCCGTGGCTGCGTCAAAGCTGCTTGAATAGGAACGAATGTACCAGGACACCTCATCATTTAATAATAATAATATCGCCTTTATTATTTCACAGCCGAAACAAAAACACAACATAACTTGTATATTCAACTTACAATTGAAATAAAGGGCGAAGTTCATTGTCCGTAATTAAATACATCACGGAAAATGTTCTTCTATTGTCTTTCACTGTCAATATGAACAAATATCGTTGTTTGAAATAGTTGCTTTCAAAAAGACCAATTATAATGATGAAAATGATTTATCAACCACAAATATCAGTTCCAACTAGCATATCCAGTCATTAAAATAATTGATTAAAACATCTTGGATATTAGAGGTTCGCATTTCAAATGTTGTAAATAGTCTAAATTTTCAATCCAGCTTAAAAACATATTCAGGCGCACTGAACCAGAGAACCGGAAGGGCGAAGCATATACATGACCTCGATGTATCAGGTCAGTTATCATCTCAACACAATTGTCATGTGTTATTTTCATTGATTGCATATTATTGATATTCTACTCATCATACAGTGCATTTCTTTAATGTCCTCCCCTTTTATGTTTTGAACGGGTCAACTCAAAAAATTGAAATTTGAGATAATGAAATCAATGCATGAATACTTTATTTTGAAGTATGTTACATTTACCCGTGGGTGTGTTAATTTCCAGATAAAACGTAGTAATTTTTTTTTGGTTTGAGTACGGTCGGTTCAGTTACCAACTCGAAACATTCAACAGGGCCGTGGATCAAAGATGTTATCAACAATAAAATAAAAGAGTTCTAATCAAAATGAGCGTCAAGTGATTTGGCCGGCTTTTATTACAAAAATCACTAAAATATACGAGAGATAACAACAAGATTTAATCCTAAACTAATACCCAGGGTGTAACCTAATATATGGATATGATAAATCACGATAAAGAAAAACTTGAAAGTCACTGTTTCTTAATGTTGTACTTAACGATGTAATGATTCCATTCTTGCAAGAACTTCGGTTGGAAGAATTGAATGCGAATAGGCAACATATCACATTGAAATTCATAAAAATAAATCAAAATACATTTTTATTGAATGCGAATAGGCAACATATCAATCTTTCAATTCTTCTGAACTTTGAATGAGGTCTCTAGTATAACGTAAAATATAGGCATCGGTTTGTCCTTAATTAATTCACTACACCCAAAAATGATCTTTCAATTCTTATGTTCATTGCTTCCGTAACGATTTTTTTAAGAAAAATTCTCTACGAGGTACTTATCCTTGTCGATTCTATTATCCAAGTCCGTTGCATATAATCACCAGGTAAAAAGGTGTAGCAATACCAAACTTTAAGTAGTCGCAATACTTCAGGAAGTAAAACCCGCTGAAACTTCCCTCTGGATATACAACGAGTGTAGGAAACTCGTAAAACGTGAACTCAACTCAACTGAAATTGTGAACAATTCAAGGTATTTTCAAAGTTTATGTTTCTAAAAAAAATGTCGAACGCTTACCTCCCTGTGGCGAGATTCCTAGCACAACAGGAGACGTTTCGAAATCTATTTATTATCTTAATCGAAACTCGATTGAATCAAGGGTTGAATTCGCTTTCAAACCCAAACCAAAAATGCATCAAACATTCAACCCCTTCAACCCCAACAGCTTTCGAAATGTAAATCCACACTTTTGCGAAAATTAATCAATAAGTTAAAAAAAAAACATTCACTAGGCAGATTTATTCACGATTTTCTCCAGGAATCGCTATCTAATTTACATAGTTTCGAATCAGTACCGAGTCCAAGAGTTTTTGTCGCATAGAAAAAAAATTTATGAAGAAGTGACTACTTTTATAGGGTGTTCGTGGTACAGGAAATATATTCATTTGAAGTTGAATCGATGCAACGAATTAATTAAAAAAAATATCATAACAAGTAAAATTGACAGATGAAACTTCCAAGACGGCGACTGGGCGCCATCTGGGAAAAAAAATAAAAGGAAAGGGGGTCTTGTGACACAAATTTTTGAAGCTCCTGACAAATGCTTCAAAACCCTAAAATATCATGTTAATATTTTCAACTACTACAGACTGGCGGAACTTTTAATGATTGCCTGAATGCATTGACTATTAACTACATAATATGAGACAATAAGCTTGAGGTCACTTCAAAAAATGCTCGAAATAGTTGCCTTAAACTTCTTGACATATGAACAATCTATCCAATATTTCACACCGAACATTTTCGAACACAATAACGTCAATATCTCTACAAATATTTATTATTCTCTGCCGTATATCCAATATTGAAGCAGGTTTAGTTTTGTACACATTTTGCTTGGAATAGTTCCATTGAAAAAGTCCATAAGGTGTCAAATCTGGTGAGCTGGCTGGCCATTCTGTAGGACCTCGACGGCCAATCCAACGACTGGGAAAAGTAGTATCCAAATAGTTTCCTACTTGTCTGGAGTAATGTGGTGGTGTTCCATCTTGTTGAAATACAATATCCATATCGAATTCATTAGGATTCGCCTTGACAATTTCAGTGATGAGAGGGTCAACAGTAGTTTCCAACATATTCAAATACAGTCCCCTGTTGAATTTTGATCAATGAATGGAGGTCCTACAGTATGGTTTTTCAATATTCTTGCCCAAACGTTAAATGTTTCTGGATAATATGTGTTTCCCGAAAAACGTGTGGGTTGGTGTCATTCGTCACTAAAACAAATATTGTGAAGATAGATAGGATGCCTTGCAATGGTTTACGTCATGATTTTGCACAATTCTGTTCTTCGATCAGGGTCAACTTCAGTTAATTGGTTTACCATTTTAATTTTGTTTGTATGATACCTAACCTATTCCTCTTCCACACAGTAGAGGTAAACGCCTAACAAACATTCGCGAATGTTTGTAGACTATTCAGGATTAACTATCATCACACCAATCCATTTTTCTGGTCGTATTACTAGCATATTGAAATTGCTTTGTATGTTATTTGGTGATATAATTTTCATACAAGATTATTCTCAAGTAGTGTTAGTAAATATTTGGTCCATTGAGTGAATTTTTGGTTTTTTTCATAATACAGTGTGGCTTTCTTTTCATGAATCCATCCTCATATCTTCGTTGTATAGAATGCAATTCAGAACGGTTTGGTGTTGGAAAAAAACACAGTAATATTCAGGAACATTAGTTTATATGCAAAAATCATTTAATGTGACCAAAGCATAGCACAGGCATGCTGTTGTACGGGGGTAATATGGTCATTTTTTCACGAAAAATATATTGAGGGTCGATATAAATGAAAATTTATTCGAAATTCGGATTCTGCGTCATCAAAAACCCCTTCGTACGGAATATTGAACTAGGTATAAATTTCTGAATCTGAACCTGCCAATATTTCTCCAACAGGAACTAACGAATTCATGTGATGTTTTTTTTTTCAGATTTAACAGCTCCAGGACGGCCCTCAACTTCGAGGGCAATGAATAAGGTGAGAATTTTATTCTTTGCATTTATGATTAAGTCATTATCTACGGAAACTAGATATCACACATCCAAATAAGGGTTCCATACAGGAACGCGACATTCGTTCTATGATGCATAACTGTGAATATTTGATGATAACGTTGATTTAAAATCAATGGGTGAGAAATAACATATCCCACACTCCAATTATGTCACAAATCCCATTCATATAGAAGTGAGTGAAACATAACTGTCTTGAATTCAACGGGTACTAATTACAAAAATAATAATTCAAGTAATGAGTCCGGAAAATACTGTTTCTTTGATTATAAACAAAATGTTTTATTTGGATTCAATATTCAAATTCAAACAGAACATAGGTACAGAAACATTCTTGTCAATTCTNAAAATGCTTGGTATATTCAAATTTCATCTATTGAATTCTGAACAAAAAGGTAAAGTTTGCGTTTCACGTTGATAGTTTTCATCAGATAATTTTTAATTGGTTTTGGAAATTTTTATTCTGTTTGTAAGTTAATTGTCTATATATCCCTCAGTCACATTGGTAGACTTCCAGCCACCGTGTCTTTTCAAATTTGTGAAGTCTCCGCCATTATCACCAAATTACGTTGCTGAATGCTGTGGCATGTGTTCTTTTCAGGATTTTGGGTAATTTAAAAATTATTCGATTCCTAACCCGAAATTCCCAAAACTGGAAATACCAACAGGCTGAATAGAACAATTTTAATTTTTGTGATTCATGAATAATCTGTTGTGTGTAGTATGGGATAGCAGTATAGATGAATAACTCCTATACAACAGCAGATTTTCTTGTCGAATTACAACAATAATTCTCTCAATATGTGTTTTGGAATCTGGCATTTGAATAAACATGTCTTTTTTGTCGTTTATCAGATCTAACATTTTGTTACTTTTTTCGTCTACACTCATCGACTAATTGTTGTTAGCTGACAATAGAGTAGATTAAGCTGATACTTTTATATCCTACAACCATAATACTTTATTAAAATTACGTTCTGCACTAGATATGTTTCATTATTTGCTTCCCTAATGACTTTGTTGATCGACTTGCTATTAAAAACTTCTGGATTCTTCACTTTATAACTAACATTGCCAACATCACCAATGTGGCTATGTTTACATTTTTCTTCACTTAAATGGTACTTTCCAACATAGAGTACATGCTTCAGTTTCGATTCTCGCGCCAAATATACCAAAATTACATCCTCTATAATACTTTTGGATTTCTTCGTGTCCATCGATTTTGATAATGAATCATAAACGTTTTCACATCTGGGCAATAATTGTACTGCAATAGCAGTTGATTAATTGGAAATTTTGTGGGACACATTTCTAAACTCACTATTGCTGCTGCTTTTCATAGTTCATTGCGATAATTGCGAACAAAAACCATGCAAACTTTCAAAAATTAAAATGTCAACAAATTTCAGATTAAATAGCTGTCAGTCGTTATTTCGCTGCAATAGTAATGATCGACTCAATTTACCATACCATACGAGTACTGAATTGAAGGTAGATCCAATATTAGGAATGCTCCTGGAGAACATAGTTCCGCAGTACAACTTTCAAAAAGTTTTCAGAATCATCATACTAAGTAGAGAGGACTGGCAAAACGGCCTACCGGTGAAAGCGGAAGAAACTTTGTATACAGAAGGCTCAAAGACCCAAGAAGGAGTAAGAGTCGGTATATATGGAGGCAGAGCAAAGACGAGAATCGCACTTAGCCTCGGACATAATGCAACTGTGTTCCAGGAAGAAGTGGCGGACATCGAACACTGTATAGGGAAAATAAACAGGCAGAAGGTCACAAATAAAACCATTGCCATTTTCTCCGACAGCCAGACGGAAATTAGGGCGCTCAGCTCATTTCACGTCTTCTCAAGACTCGTAGAAAGCTGTCTGAAAGCACTCAAAGAGCTAAGTATTCAAAATAGGGTCACTCTAGCTTGGATACCAGGACATGAGGGTCACAAGGGCAATGAACAGGCCGATGTTCTAGCCCATGAAGGTGCATCCAAGGCTATGATGGGCCCAGAACCCTTCTGCGGGGTAGCGAAAGCATGTACAAAGACATCAAACTCATGAATGCAAGCCGAATCGATAGATTGGTGGAATAAGCTCCCAAGAATGAAGCAAGCGAAAGAGTTCATAAAGAAACCATCGCCCAGATTCACGTAAGACCTGCTAAACTACAACCGTGAGGTTGTGAGGGTAGTGGTGGGCATAGCAGACTCAGGAAGCATATGAGCAACTTGAGTGTGACAGAAGAAACCCAATGCAGGTTCAATTAGGAAGAGGAAGAAACCACACGCGAAGCGATAGCAAGGCTGAGACACGCAAGATGCGGGAAAGAGAAACCAGAGGCTGCCAGCTATATGGAGGTAACAGTGTCAATAATAACCAAGGAGCACCACAATGGATCTGAAAAGGTCGCTGTGGATCACGCCATGGGTTAGCTCCCAGACAATCTAATCTAATCTAATACCATACGGGTACTTCCCGGACGGTAGCCAAAAAAAACAATTTTTATTAACTTATAGGTAGTAAACTATAGCAGTAGTAGTTTATTGTGGTAGGTAAGCAACTTTAATAACAATGAATACTTCAAGGCCTGGGGTATTTTCTCTGGTGGGGGAAAATTATGTTTGTTTTGTATGGCGTGTATTGCGAGGTTTGATTTATAAACTATTGGATTTATGTATGCCTTTTTGTGCTCATTGTACCTTTGGATTGGTTTTTTTGTTGGTTTGGCCGATATAGAATTTGTTGCAATCCGAGCATTGTATACTGTATATCCCGTTTTGGTCTTTGTCATCTTCTTTTTCATAGATAAAACAAAAAATAAACAACTATAAAAAAGAAGATGATAAAGATTAAAACGGGATATACAGTATACAATGCTATTTGTATTGCATATAATGCTGGCTATTTAGCCTTCGTCAGTACGGTACAGCCAAGTGTAAAGGATAGACAACACTTGGTTGCAAGAAAGGGGTCAAACACAACAAGCGGATTCACCATCAGTGGCCAACTGCGATTTCGTGTCATTATTGGAAGACCTTGTGATTTCGTCAGCAGATGCAGCTATAGCAAACTGCGTGACACCCGGGTCCAAGATAAATCAAACAAGATAGATGGATATTGAGTGAGATGGTATTATCAATGAAAAATAGTTATTGGACATAGCACTCATAGGAAGGTGGGCAAACCGCAGACACGTGTTTCTGCCTATTTAGCATTCGTCAGTACGGTACAGCCAAGTGTACTTGCTGTACCGTACACTTGGCTGTACTGTACTGACGAAGGCTAAATAGCCAGAAACACGTGTCTGCGGTTAGCACACCTTCCTATTTGTGCTATGTCCATTAACTATTTTTCAAACAAATGTTGTAGAAAAGTTAAATCTCTACAATATTTATAATGAATTCAAATAGCACAAAACTCACAGGAAACGAGATATTTGCTATAAATGTATTCAAATCGATTTTTTGACCTTTGGCCTTGAAAAATTTGCAGTCGCGGACACCCTACGATAAGTAGGTTTTAAGACGAGGTGTCAAAAAAAAAGTTTATGCAAGTTTATTGCTGATTATCTCTCATTCCGAGGTGAAACCCCTAATATTTCTGGTGTATACTAAGTAGATCAACTGAAAAAAAGGTTTCGAAACAACTACTTTCACATGAACATTGGATTACACGAATGAAATAATTCTTTCGAAACTACTACCTTCATGTAAACATTGAGTTACATGTATTTGTTTGAAAGTGGTTGACGATGTTTCATGGTGAATTTTATCAGTTCTGACTTCCATTGTCTAATTGTCCATTGTCCATTTTCTGTTGTTCTAATATGATTCGAAATCTATGGAAGAACATATAAAACCAGAATAAAGAGCTAAACTATCAATTATATGTAACAATAGAACATGAAATGAAAATACAATGAAACGAATAAAACAATCAAGATACAAAATGAAAATGACCTCAGAGTAAAAAAAAAGTGAAAATTAAAAACAAATGAAAATGAAAATATGCAAAATATGAAGAAACATATTGAAAAAAAATTCAAACCACGTTATTTCACGACGTTTCGTTTGTTAGAAGCCACAATTGTCTTCACATGATGACTGGACTATTCCTCCGAGGGATGACTATTTATAGGTCATTCGAGGGCTTTCTCCTATCACCTCTTCACTCTTTTCGCTTCATCGGTTTAGCGGGAGTTGACCGTTATCCGCTTGATTACAGGTTTCCATATGTCCCGTATATCTACGCTAGCTTTGCTAAATGCGACATTGGACAACATATATGCAGCTTCTCTGAACTTCATTTTGAAGCAGTGTTTCTCCTTGTGGATGATCTCAGCATAGAACCACTTGATGTCTGTTCTCATCCTTTTCAACAACTATCTGAAGTAGGGAAGTACAAGCACTGGTTGTGATGGCTTCTCTTCCTTGCCAAGCTCTAGCTGTTATCCAGCCAAAATGTGTTCCACCATCATTTCAGAGTAACCATTCCGTTGAACATTTTTTTAGAGATATTCAGTTTCTTCCCGAGACCTTCCTTCTTCTTATAGAGCGCGAAAGTACGATCCACTGAAGTTTTGATAATTCCCTGGTGATTAGATTCGTGATTCAGATACTGTCTCATGTGAGTGGGTTTTCGGTATACAGATGTTTCACACTCAGTGTCGGTCTTCTTCACCAATACGTTTGAGACTGGAAATTCGTTGTTGACTTCCTTCTCCTATGTGAAGGAGATGGAAGGTCTTACGCTGTTGATGTGCTTCAGAGAAGTTTATAGATCTGTATTCCCATGGTTCCATACTTTGGAGGTGTCAACAATGTATCTCAACCAGATACGGGACTTCTTGTGGGTTTCTTCAATGGCCAGAGTTTCAAACCACTTCATAAATGTGTTGGTTATAACTGGTGAAAGTGTCGATCCCACTGGCAGGCTTACGTCCTTCAGTTAGAAATTGCAGTTTCATACACAGCACCCTAGTAATTTCATGATTACTTCTCTAGGTAAGTTCATTCTATCTTTCAGGTCATTGCCTTCGGATAGCTTCCTTTGATGTATGATTTGAAGTGCTTCTTCAACAGGAACGTTGGTATAAAGGCTTTTCACGTCGAAAATGATTGTTGATCTTACTCTGTGAATTCGATTGCCTCTAGTAATTCGACAAAATGTCTAAATTCTTCTCAAACGATGAAGTTTTTCCTTGTAGAGGTTGTATTATTGGAAGTAAGAATCTACACAAGTTTTGAGTAGGTGAATCTCTAGAACTAATGATCGATCTGTGAGGAACATCTTTTTTGTGTATTTTGAATAGTCCATACAGGTGAGGGGGCTTATTGTGGTGTGGTGTTAGCGATGAACCCTCCTTTTCCAAAAAATAGCATTGGTGTTTTTTCGAACTATGGTAAGTTAGATGAAATACAGTTTTTTCCACTAGTTTGACTACAAAAATTCACCATGGATTGCTTAAAATCATGGCATATAACCTCAATTTCAACTTGATGTCAAGTGACGTTTGATTATTTGGTGGAGAACTCTCTATCATTATTTTTTTCAAAGCATAATACACTGGCATATGAAACTCACCATATAAATTATAACATTTTTCTGTTCATTTGAAATGGAGATTTTTCGAAAAAGAAGGATAGGGCAATGATAGGGCAACCATGACGATTTGCAGATACATACGAATATAAAACTAGATGAGATCAGATTATGAAAGAATCAAAATGCTATTTCTCCTTGTCCATACATTCTTGAACATTTTAACAAATTGAAAGCAGATCATCAGTCATCAATTCTGGTTGAAATGGTCCGAAATTGTAAAATCTAAAATAAAATTTTTGGATATCTACCTACCCATCATTGAACTAAATATTCCTAGAACTGTTTCTTGTCCAATTCGAATGTAAAATTGGATTTCATGAATGAACTTCGAACAAAACCTTGACTATTTAGGGTTTTAGGTTTTAGTTCCTTTTTCTACAGTCTTTCTCAATTTTTTTCCACCTTATTATTAGTAGAATCAGTGAGAGCAGTCGATTCTTTCAGATTGTGATAGATGTCGTTCGAAAATACCGTATTGTGGAACCAATTTTTGTCACTTCCTCTGGTCATTTCGAGTCTCTCAAATGTAGGAATGGCGGTCCTGAATTTCATTCAAACGTAGTAACATTTCTGGTTGAATTCAGTAATTTGCTCTCCATAATTAACGTGTTTCAAAGAGTTTTTCATTTCATGAAATCCTATAAAAGCCCAGAGTAACTTGCAACCTTCCCTATCAACAGTAACTCACTTTTTGAATATATATTCTCTCTTAGTGTTTCTGAATTCTTTAACGACGCAATCCACCCAGCTCTTCTTATACCGAATCTATCCATTATGATACTACACCTCCGCAATCCCTCGCATCTAAGTGATTCCCCACCGCGATTGGAAGCTCCTCAAGACGGATGAGAGAAGGATGTCATCTTAGGAAGCCTCGGAACAGATGACGATCAGTCAGATAAAACTGCGGATGTGTGCGACATTGAAAAATCGAGTTGCGGTGAGGCGCAATCACGCATTCGCTTGTCTCGCGTAATTGCCGTGCGGTTTTTCGGGAACTCCTCCATCGTTATATACGATCAGCATCTGAAATAAGGAACGACAACTCAGCAACGAGTGATTTTGAGTTGAAAGATTCAAATGGGTTGATTTCCCTTGAACTTCTCAAATTCTACATTAGGTGTTAGGAAAAAAACATCAAGACACTCGGCATCGACATTTACTTCAAATCTATCCGTATTTTTCTAAAAGGTTACTCCAAAATTTGTTGTCGGATGCTACTTGCCTGAGTTTTCTGAAATAAAATCGTCATATAACAATAACATAGACCAGTGTAGTGTTATTTTCTTAACGTTTCGTCAACACCAGTGGTGGGGGTATCATCAGAATTACTACCCTTTCAAAAATGCAACACAGAATGGACAGGAAGCAATATGTGAAGGCTCAAAATGACTTGTTCAGCATCTATTCGAACGGATGTTACAGATCGTCCATATGGAATATTCAAAAACGAACTCAAACTTATGAAAATGTTTTCTGATAGGTGTCAGTCCATAAACCTACTGTGTGGCTGAGGAAAACTGGCCTGAAAGAATTCGTGTTTATGTAATCTGATTTGAAGCCAGTATTCAAGTATCCCCGCTTACTATAGGTGGAATTTATTTTCTTGTACGAGGATTTGAGCTTTTTGGATATGCAATTGGTGAGTACCTCGTCTACAGGCAGAGGGGGCGATAGCAGATATGTTGCTTGCCGTTCGCCTTAGCTTTGTTGAAGATTTAATACTCTGAAACGATGTGATTTTTGATTATATTGATGTAGGAGACTACCTTGCACTGAAGAGAGGTCAAATAGCCTGAAACCGGTCTGAAAGTGTGCCCTTTACAATATTTGAAAATCGGTTCCTGCAGTTGTATCGTCAACAACATATGCAGGAATTTCTTCTGTGGAGGATCCTGCACTGACATCTGTCGGATATAATCCAACGCCCTTCATGGAATCAGCCATGGGAATACTTGTTTTCTGATAGGTGTAACTTCATTAACCTACTGTTTAAGTAAAGGTTGACCGGCCTGAATGAATCGTTCCTTAAAATAATTTACAGACCTGAGTATATTCAATGATAAAATGGTACAAAAGGATTAGGTGAGCTAAGGGTTGGGAAATATGAATACTGGTTTCTGATTCCTGAAATTAACATTTCACTTACCCGCTTCGTCAATAAATATCAGTCCTGCAGGCTCACAAAAAATAATTTGAGATTAGCTATTAGCGGTGGGGTTAGCTATTTCCACAGCCAGGCTACATTCAAGGCACTAATGAACCTGAAAATGGCATCAACAGTGTTCTAGAAGTGTTTCTGAGAAATGAGGAAACTGGCGGGCAGGAATAGATTGTCTTCTGTACTGCTTGTCAGAATTCTCAGGTATGATAGGCAATGGAGAAGCTGATGAGTATGCCAGACACCATTCATCCGTATGCTCCAACCAGATATGAAAGTACCAAAATATTTTGTTACCCCCACACACAAGAACACGTTGATAAATTGGCCGTCCACGAGGAGAACTGAAAAAGTACTTCACCAAAGCAAAGATCGCCTCATAATCACAGGGAACTCATCAGTGGATACTATCTTCCGAAAGAATATCTGAAAAAAATTGAGCTGTATAACATATACCTCATCCGAAGGAAATGCAACAGAGGGACAACTCGTCACATTACTCTATCACACAAAGCAAACATTTGTGGATGACGCAAATTTTAACCAAAATAATCCAACAGAAAACGAAATTATTGGAATGAATGTTTCGGAAAATATGAAAAAACCATGTGCGTTTCGGGACGTCCGCCAGAAGTGATAACTTAATCTAAATTGTCATGTTCTACTTGCAAATTTTATTGCACTCACCATAAATTATTAATAAATTCAAAAAATGTCCACAACTGTAACTTAATCTCACATTTTTTTATCATAATTGGTATCACAATCAGTCAAAACCACTTACGAAAGTTTGACGTTTCAAAATTGGATAATTTGTTTTTTCGAAGCGCAATATTGAAAAATATTAATTTGCAATGTTGTACCCTAGAAACACTCACTACCTCAATGCATACAAATGGTAACTTTACTAAGGTTCATATCAATTTTGAATTGACTGATTTGAGACGATTGAAAAACTGAATCGAAAAAAAATATAACTTAGTATAAAATAGATGTTGAATTTCAAAAATAAATGATGAAAATAAGGAAAACACGTCAGTTTCTGTTTGACAGAGTTGATTTGAAATTGGATTCAGAGCTCAAAAATGTGGAAATATATAGGGTGTTCTGTTTGAAAAAATTAACTTCCCCGCATTTTTTCAAAGTATCTGCATTTCTTATAGACACTGTATGGAGCAAATCAAAATATGACTCGAAGTGAAGATCCTCATGGTATTACTCCACTCCATTTCGAATATGAACGTCTTAGTTCATACAAGTATATGTTTGGTAAGAAAATAATATTGACATTGTTTAACTTGAGCTTGTTACTCAAGATTTATGTATATTAATATGACAATTTAAGTAGATGTTATTTATTAATTGAATATTTTATTGATCATTCCGTGTATGTACATATATTATAGCTTTCATAAGCCAATTGTTACTTTTGTGGGGTTGAAAAGGATACTAATAATGTACATTCACAAAATCAGTATCATCATTTTCAAACCACGTTTTGCCTTCTAAAAATTTCCAGAACATTGGAGAATATTCAAGAGCATTTCACAATATCCCGAAACATTCTGAAATGGATACCTAACCTAGTGCTTCATAAAATTTGAATCAGACCGTCTTTGGAAAATAACTCACTCTTATAGAGTTTCGCCCTCAGGAGAGAAAATAAAAATTGATTCCGAGAATAAAAATAGGAAAGTTTGTGATGATATACGCATAAGATAATGAAGGAAAAAGGAATAATGTATTATCAATGGACGAAATCTAACAGGTCAAAATGTCCATGAGTGACAAAGAAAGGAATACTTCAATCTTAAATGAATCTGCACAAGAAATACCGGAAAACAGTAATAGTAATCTGAAGATTGAAAAACCAGAAGTCAACTCCACAGTGACGTAACTTCCATAGAAGAAGAACAAAATACTAACTACTGAAGATCAATATGCCCAAGGATTCCAAAGAGTTATTGGCTTAAACAACCGACAGCCGTTTCTACAGGATTGATGAATGGATCTGCCCTGGTAATGAACTGTCGGAAATAACCAAGGATATATTTGCCAAAGTTATAGAAATGTTATGAATGCCCAGATGAATATATAACACGGAGTTTTCAAAAAAGAATAGAAAAACTCAGGAAAGATAACATTAACTGTTCTCAAACTGGTATCAAATAGACCTCAATAAGCCCATCAGCAAATTCATGATAAGTGATTTCATCAAGAATGTCTTCCTATCCCCAACAAGTCTGAAAACTGTGGTCAAAACCATAAAAATCAATGAAAATGAAAATCTTCAGTTTTTTCGAGAAAGTGGGGAGAATAAATAATACTAATATAACCAATATAAAAGAAAAAAGAAAAATAAAAAAGCTTATAATGAGATAAATGAAGGAACACTAATTATTGCCCCATCTCCATATCTGAAAGAATACTATTAGTATTATACACCAAAACATACAATGTCTAAAAAATAAGACGTTGGAATTAGAAATATTTTTGAAGGCATTTAAATGTCAGCCCCCATTTGTATGTATAACAGAACATTGGTTCACAGAGACTGAGCAACAACAACAAACCGCAAGGGTTTATTGTGGCTCACACCTATTCACACTCGGCCAAATAAACCCAGCTTCTTAACGGAGCCGATTAGTTTGTATGGTGAGTGGTCTTTCAGGTCAGATGGTGAGAGTACGGATCTGCCGAACTCAAAGAATCTGATTCGGTCTTCCTATCGAGGAGAGAAGTTTTTGGCAGTTTGCTATCAATTTAGGAGCCAAGAGCTTCTAACGCCGCTTGACTGTCTGAGAATATTTTTATTGACTTGTGAGTGAGGTTGGATTTATCCAATCTCTCCGTACACAATTCGATAGTGTAATTTTCGGCTTGGAATATAGCGCATAATTTCCTAGGCAGGTAGATAACTCTGTCCTGGGTCTGCGACTGAAAACACCTGCACCAGAACCGGAAGGTGTTTTTGATCCATCTGTGAACCAGCAACTATCTCCTCTTACTATTTCCTTCTCCCGGAGGATCCAGTCCTCTCTACTCGGGAATAGTACTTTATGAGGCAGTTCGTAGTTAACAGTTGGAGGCATAAAGTCAGAGGTCATTTTCAGAATGCTATGACTTCCAATGTCAACCAACAGTCTGTTGCACTCTGCATTGAATTGATTTGTGCTTGTGCAATTGCCAATGTGTACAAGTCTGTATGCAGTCCATCTAGCCTCTCTTTCCAGAAAAATGTGGTACTGATGGCACCACAGATAGCCATACAAGCCTGTCTCTGTTAGCCAGAGAGCTTCGCTTGGGCCGTTACGTGTAAAGCCTTCGGTCACCAAGTAATTGCACATTAGCGATCATGGGTCGAACAATCATCACATAAATTCAATGGATTTGTTTGGGACCTGAACTCTAAGTTTTACCACAAATCCTTCGACATGTCCATAAAGACAGTCTGGCTTTGTGTAAAACTTTTTTCAAGTTAGCGTTCCAGGTGAGTCTTTTATCAAGGACAATGCCAAGATATTTCACCTCCGTTCCAAATGGAATGACCACACCATTGAGTGAAAGTGGCGTTAGATCGTCTAATTTTCTTCTCTTGGTGAAGGGGATTAACACAGTTTTGCTGGGGTTGACAGACATGTGCTCCTTCAGGCACCAACTGTGAACAACGTCCAACGCGCTTTGAAGGATATTACAAGCTACCCTTCCCGACGTGAACAAGATCAAGGAAAATTGAAACTCAAAAACATTACAAAAAATCAACATTATGTGATTAGTATCTGTATTCTACAGCTATATAATTCGAACGTGAATCACTACTGTCATACAAGTATCGCTCTCAGTACCTTTAAAGGTTTTTAGCTTTGTACAACTCAATAATAAATCTTGTAAATTTGTGATATGGGTGTGATTTTGAATATATTCAGAGGAAAATTATTTTAATTAACGTTTCTCATATATTTCGTATTCCATATAACTTCAAGCGTGACCATTGTTATAAAAGTTACTTCACTGTCAACATGGAAATATGTCATAAGTGACGAAAAAATAAAATTTTACTCCACACCATTACACAATAATTTCCAACTATTCGTCCAGAAAAAAGGAACCGCGATTAAATCAAACCGTCATGCCACGAGCTCCTCTTAATGATGATGTTGCCGGTCTTTTGTACAACGCCTTATTGATTCCTTTCTGGAAAAAAAATCTAAATGCTCGACAGCGTCATTACACCGAGCGACACCTGTAGCACGCGACCCGCTCATTATTCCTTCCAAGTTGAAAGCATTCCGGGTAGATAGCTATTGACGTCGAAATTAATAGCATTCGATTATTTCCAAAGTCAACACGTTCATTTATACGATCCTTTTAATGCTGCCACAATCGATGAATTTATCCGGTGGGCATAAATATTTTAGGTCGAAGACTTGCCGGAGCTTTTATCAACGGAAAGGGGCGCAATAATGAACGTTGGCAATGAAAGGAGGTGGTGCGGTTTGGCTTTTGTTTTTGAAAATATGATTTGTTTGTTCGAGTCGGTGTACTTCCAGAATGAATGGGAGAGATGGGTGTGAGAGCAAGAGCTGCGAAAGATATGATTTCGGTGTATCTGCGATGAATAATGTCGGATTCGTTACCAAACATGGCCGATATAAGCGAATTTCTTCTACTCAAAAAGCAATGGATATCTTCATATATATCTTCACCCGAGAAAATTATCATACTCGATAGCCAATAATTCTCAAATTCACGTAAGTGTGATATATGTTAGAATGATGTATCAAAATAAAAATATTTTCAGAATCATCATACCAAGTAGAGAGGACTGGCAAAACGGCCTACCGGTGAAAGCGGAAGAAACTTGGTATACAGAAGGCTCAAAGACCCAAGAAGGAGTAAGAGTCGGTATATATGGAGGCAGAGCAAAGACGAGAATCGCACTTAGCCTCGGACATAATGCAACTGTGTTCCAGGCAGAAGTGACGGCCATCGAACACTGTATAGGGAAAATAAACAGGCAGAAGGTCACAAATAAAACCATTGCCATTTTCTCTGACAGCCAGACGGAAATTAGGGCGCTCAGCTCATTTCACGTCTTCTCAAGACTCGTGGAAAGCTGTCTGAACGCACTCAAAGAGCTAAGTATTCAAATATTCAAAATAGGGTCACTCTAGCTTGGATACCCGGACATAAGAGTCACAAGGGCAATGAACAGGCCGATGTTCTAGCCCATGAAAGTGCATCCAAGGTCCAGAACCCTTCTGCGGGGTAGCAAAAGCATGTATAAAGACATCAAACTCACGAATGCAAGCCGAATCGATAGATTGGTGGAATAAGCTCCCAAGAATGAAGCAAGCGAAAGAGTTCATGAAGAAACCATCGCCCAGATTCACGGAAGACCTGCTAAACTACAACCGTGAGGTTGTGAGGTTAGTGGTGGGCATAGCCAACTCAGGAAGCATATGAGTGTGTCAGAAGAAACCCAATGCAGGTTCAATTAAGAAGAGGAAGAAACCGCACGCGAAGCGATAGCAAGGCTGAGACACGCAAGATGCGGGAAAGAGAAACCAGAGGCTGCCAATTATATGGAGGTATCAGTGTCAATAATAACCAAGGAGCACCACAATGGATATGAAAAGGTCGCTGTGGATCACGTCATGGGTTAGCTCCCAGACAATCTAATCTAATCTAATACCATACGGGTACTTCCCGGACGGTAGCCAAAAAAAAACAATTTCTAATTTTTATTAACTTATAGGTAGTAAACTATAGCAGTAGTAGTTTATTGTGGTAGGTAAGCAACTTTAATAACAATGACCATTTCAAGGCCTGGGGTATTTTTTCATTTGCAGCAAACTAAGTACTACGGTTTAAAAGTTGCAAAATAAAGAAAAATAGCTTCAGTCAAAATAGCGTCGTGTGCACATGTTTACTTGAAGTATTTTTCTCGGTGTATTTATATTTGTAAGGATCACGCAGCTTTTTTGATCATTGCTCAAATGTTTTAGATCCATGTTCCAAAAATCTATTTCACTGAGTTGTTTAAAATATTCTGTTGGGGAATGAATGAATTTCTTTCAAACCAAAAACTTCAAATTTTATCGAAATCGCCCGCATACTCAACGGAAACTGAGGTCGAGAAAAACTCCCTTTTCACTCTAAACTGTCAATCAACTCTCCTGGAAACTTCATCTCCAGTCGCAGATTGCTCTCTCTAAGATGAACTACACTATTATCGCTAAGAATTAACTTTATGAGAGTTTGTGCCTGCCCCGCGGTCTCTCGAGAATCTCCGCTGATTTTTATATCCGATTTCGGGCACGTTCCATTCAAGAACGTGACGTTCGAGTGATTTGGAGAGCGGCACGGACAAAAGACCACCTACTGGAAGTAATGATTGCCATTGAGGAAACTCTCAATATGAGGTGAGATCTCCATCAAGTTTCAACGTTCTCAGTAAACAGATCTATGTTTGTTGATAACATATACTAATGCTTGAAACGTTTCCTGAAAGCACGCCATATTGAAATTCAACGAATCATTTGGAAAAGTTTCAAGAAAGATGGTACTTTTGACCCCGAAATCCTGGAAGAACTGAAGCAAAATGTC
>NW_019291494.1:50951-78985 GCF_000500325.1 Leptinotarsa decemlineata | reverse complement strand
CTGGCTATCTAATCTTAGTGGTACAAAAACATGGTCAGGTAATCCAATTCAGAGAAACAAATCTACGCTCACTAATTATAATATGAAACGAAAGTCAAATATCAGCATCGTAGTCACAGCGTTCGGAGAAACGGAAACATCCGAGCACCAACTCGGGCATTGCGACCGTTACCACATCGCCTTCGATAATGTCTACCGCTGTAGTAGACGAAACGTCATTTTCCACAAAAACAAGGTACGGGTTTTGTTCACGTAAGAAGAAATATCAAATCGGTAGGATTGGAAGTTGGTTCGACTGATTAGTTATCAGTTATATGTGCTGTTGTTAGGCTTATGATGATTGTATAATATGTATATGTGGGTGACTGCTTATTACCAATTGATATCATTGAGCGCATTTTCAGGAGGGTGTTCCATCCATAATTCCCCTCAATTTCCAACTTCAGCCCATTCGACCTGGGAAAAGCAAAGGCCAGGCGCTTCGATAAGTCAAAGTCTTCGAAGTTGTTGAAGAAACTCCCATTTTTTGACTTATTCTTGTGTTGCCGCAGGAGTGAAGTGATCTCTGCGGCTTTTAAATGGGCCTTTTGCTGAACGGGTTCCAACTCTGTGACAGAGTTGTGCCCACCTCGTTCAGTGTCAAAAACTGAACTGACTTCACTGGCTGCTTGAGCAGCTGCCCTATAGAGGAATGCTCCAATTCCTAATGACTTAACATGTTCCATCCAGTGCCATGCTTTCATTTAGACACTTCAAAATTCACAACCTCCCTGTTATCGAGGAAAGTGAAACCGCGAAAGGGACGATTTGGGATGCTAACTCTTATGGAAATGCACCATTTCTCGGGTCTTTACGTCGAGTTGATACAGTTCTTCTTAAGTCCACTTCACTACTCCAAACGAGTAGAGTAAGATTGGAACGGTTGCAGCAACTTTGTTCTTCACCGACAGTTCCGATGACCAGATCTGTCGAAGTTTGTGCTGATACTTGCCGCGAGGAAAGTTCTTTCTGCTGTTACCTCTTGTGAGTGGCGTTGTTCCACCCCGAGGTAAGCATAGATCTCTCTGGCATCCAGAAGGTGCAGGATGCTCTCATCTACGAGCTGCATATCCTCTTCATAATTCTTGCATTGTTTTTTTTTTGAGATGGGCCATTGCACATTTGTCCATCCCGAATTTCATACCGATAGCATGCGTGTACTCTTCCACCATCCTTTTTTCCATATAATAATCATCAAGTTCAACAAATTGAATTCAAAGTTTTTGATTGAGAGAAGTTCGTTCTTCGATTATTTGATAGTTGGGCGATTTCTGATTCTTAAATTGCGTTTCAATTTTTGAGTCATATTCAATCTCATCATCATGGTCTGATGTTTCAAAAAGCCAGTTTTTCCTGTGTCTATACCACAAATCTACGTTTTTGAGATTACATGAAACGGCATTATTTAACTTTGTTTTCATAGTAGAAATCAAATATATGACTTGGGTAATCCAAACTCTTTTGAAAATCGTCTCGTAGGATGTCTAATTTTTGCTTCATTTCGAATAGCTTCGCAATTATGTACAAATATATCTTTGTTTTCAACGAACTCTACCAGGTGTTTAACGAACTCTAGCAGGTTTTCGCGAATTTATTTTTTTTTATTGATGTTGTATTCAGTCTTTTTGACAACGTTCCTAAAATGTTTTGTACTGTTAGGTGTCACGGATTAATAAAGAGTCGGAGATTCGATATTTTCACTCAAACTATTTGATTACGGAACGCGACCTGCCCATTCGATATTAGTGCCGCTCTGGAAAGGTTGCATAATATTCAGAAAAGTAGTCAAAAGATTTTGGAAGCTCTGGAAATACAACAGTAGTACTTGAAGCAAGTGCACCAGAGGCAACGCAAGTGGACAGGAGACTTTACTAGCAGGTATCGGAAGATTCAATAATTGGTCCCATCTCCAAGCCAAAAGAATTTATAGAGCAGACCGGAACACAGACTTTCATCAATTATTTGTAGGACACAGAGATGCACGAGCCTTAAGAGCCACTATGGAGTGGCAGCGCCATATTGAAAATCATGAAAACACTTTGTGAAGAAATGAGATGTTACATAAAAAATATGTATAGGGGAAAGTTATCGATAGTGTAAAGAAGAATATCGCTAAGTCATTGTTTTACATTTATTTTTCCAAACATGTTTTCAACTTTGTATTCCTTTGACGAATTTCAAAATTTTTAAGATAGCGACATTGTACGATTAAATATAGTCAACTTATTCACTGAATAAAATATGAAATAATGTTTAACTGATCTATAAAACGTGTTTTCCTTATTCAATGAATTTTCACCCGTGAAGTGCTGCCATCCAATAAAAACTGAACCCATATTAGAGCAGAGGAGGGTTTGGCAACATCGCTGATAGCGAAACGCCCGTCGAGTGCAAATAATAATTGGTCTCTACAACAAGTTTCGACTTTTACACCATCCAATCTTATTTTATCAATTCGGTCATTTCCATATCTTCACAAATATATGTTATTATAATTTATTCTTCGTATAAGTTGAACTCCACTCTTTTCTTCAGAAAGTTAGTATCATATTTTTATTTTCCATTTGTCAACTTCACATNAAAACTTTTCTACCACCTGTATTTGATACTAACGTTACTGAAGTTTCGTTCTATAATTATATTTTCAAACGAATACAAAAAACTAAAATAATTTACAATGTTTACCCTTTTATATTCATACACCACTGTAGGTATAGTCGAAATAAACGATATTGTGCACTCTTAGTGGAAGGTTACATTGGATGCGTACACGTGCGACTTTTTACACGCGCGCGCACGTACGATATCGCAAATAAAAACAAACCTCTACATTTAAGGGGATTCGGTTACAGTGCAGTCATTTTAGTCTAGAGATGGTACAGAACAGTTAAATTTGAAGAACTTGTTCGAACTGTTTCAGTTCATATCGAAAACCTGTTCTTTTTAACTGTTTATGTTCACCTATTCTTAAATGACGTCTCATCTTGCGTCATGGTCACTTTTTAGCGTTCGGTTCCGAGTGGTTCCTAATTTCCGTACGTTCCCTCCATTCGTCTTGTTGTTCTAGATTTTTATTTCAGTAACAGACTGAATTTTAGTGTAAAATAAATGAAAAGTTAAGCCCTATTTGGATTTTTTTTTCAATCATAGAGAAACAACTGCAACTAGCAACATGTGAAATTTGCAAGCAGGTTATTTCCTTCAAATCTTCCGTGACTAATTTAAAGCGTCATATGCTTAGAAAACACCCCACGGTGAAAATTCTACCCACTAGAAAAACAGTGAAAACCCACGTTGAGGAGAATTCACAGAGACAGGGACCTACGATTTTGCAACAGGTAGGTATTTAATTAATTCGTTTTGCATGTTCAAAATTTCATGGAAAACGTTTATGACTTGTCAGTGCTCAGTGCAGTCGAGAGCACAGGTCACAGAGCGGTTCCGTCATCCAGTTCCAGCACTAACCTGCGCAAGCGTCTATGGAATAGCCACTCACCGTCTGAACAAGTTCAGTTCAATGAAAAGAACAAGTTCATTGAATAGTTGACTGATACCTGATCCAAAAAACCAGTTCGGTTCTTTTAAGTCCATCTCTTTTGAGGATTCATTCTATATTGAAAGGTGCGGTGAAGTTTGATTCCTAAAAAATGAAAATGGAAATTGAAAGGGTAATCCTTTCCGAAGAAGATTGTTGAAGGAGATAGTCAACAAAATATTTATATATAGAATGCATGAAATGGAGAAGCAGGATTTTCTAAAAAATATTTCGCTATCACCATGGAAAACTAGGCTACAGGTAAGAAGACACAGAACATTAACAAATTTCAGAAAGGTGATGTCCATAAAATACAAATGGGCAGCAAAAAAGGAGTCGGTTACAAGCAAACAAACATACAAGTGAAGCTAATATAAGCCTGTTAAAAAATCAACCCCTCCACACCACAACTATAATGTCAAAAAATTTCAAATGGAAATGATAGTTCTTCAATTCTGTATCAAACGCTGTAACATTTTTAACAATGATTAGTTTTTATTAAGAATTACGAACTACAACACACAAATTCAGTATTTGAAATGTTCAAACTCAACATTGATGATACTGATGAAAATAACAAAAAATAATAACTCGAGGTCAAAAATTTCTTGATAGTAGATAGTATTTCTCTGGCGTGAAATAAATCTATTGAAAAACTCTTTCCCACAACGAAAAATTGCGGTGAAGTCAGGTAATACAAAAAGGTAGTAGTTAGGCCATTAGGATATAAAAATACTAACATAGTAGTAAAATTCAGTTATAATGATCACCTGAGGACGCTTGGTTAGCGAAACGCACGTCGGGAGATCGTAATTCTTTGTTCGGTCGTTGGGAGAGTGTTTTCGGAAGATAACAATTTATTGTTCAAATACACAATATTTGATCACCTCGTTACTGCTGAAGTTGTTAATATTTATAACAAAATTATTTTGAAATCGTGACTGTCAGCTTGGATTTATCAGAGTTTTTATTTTTATCCTGTTTGAACTCGAGTTATTATTTATCTTTTGTTTTATGAAAAATGGTTCATAAACTTCAATAGTGAATTGAAGAAGTGGTGTTGTACTACGCAAATGGAAAATCTGTCGTCTGAAATGGCTCCAATCGTAAAAATCTTACATGAAACTTTTTCAGAACTAAAATAATTTTATTCCACAATTCAGTATAAATACTACATATACGTGAATAATATTGAAAACGTATCTCTTCCTAATAACGCTAAATCAATATCACTCAATGTTCAACATTTATTTTCTAGCTGGTTGAGCTGGTCGAGCGTTCTTAGACAAAAGCCATGTAAATCCTCTAATGAAACAGGAAATTTCAGATCACCAAGTGATCGAAACACGTGTCGAAGTGTTGAAATAACGGTTTGGTGTTGGGAAAAAACTCCACTATTAGTCATTACTACACCAAAGGTTCCAAACATTGCATCACAAGGAAATTTCAGATTAACTTACTATTTGTCTACCTCAAAATTATTTCAATTCAACGAAAAGTTTTATTCATGCAGCAAAGAACTAATAATCGAGAAGTCATTGAGTCCATCGCTGGCTGAAATTTTCAAAGATAATCTAAAGAATGAAATTCATAATAATCTGACAGTTCCTTGTACTGTTACAGATACATGGAATGATATCTGAATTCACTTCGCCCGTACACCTAGGCAAGTAAGTTTATCGGATACGTCAATTCTATTCACCCGTGAATAAAGTTCACCACTGAAAGGGAGGTGCATAATTTAATAAATTATCTTGACTTGACTGTTGAGAAAATTACTGATAAACATAATTTTGCAATTTTCCACAGACCATCTCATATAGACATTGTCATACATAATTTCTCCACAAATCCCTACCAGCATAAAGTAGTTCAATAGTATACTTCACAGACTGTGTCCTTGTAGGAATATGAAAGTGATGATGTATATCAATATTATTCATTTCTAAATGATAAAGGTGTCAAACCTGAATCGTTCTGGACCAGAAGAAGTGCTCGTATATCGATACCCAAATATCAATTATGTACTGTTGATTATTTGTAGAAACTTTGATAGTCGATTACCAATTATCCAAAGAAAAGGCTGCTCTCACCCAAGTCATATATAGCAGTGACTTCAACTCTGCTCAATAGATGTCCAATATGGTGGCAGATACAGACAAGTAGGTAGCCGATTAGCAGCTAACATTGAAATTCAGCTTCTATTATTGATTCCATTCTGTACATCACTGTTAGTTGCACTGATGTTCTTCCACAATTCGTATTGTTAATGGTCTTTAGGAGATACATATTTAACTTTATTCATGATGACTTCAGTACAACTCTTTTGGATTTTTCACTGATAGTTAAACCCTTATCTCTCGCATAAAGAGACATTTTGGGAATTGGGAAAAGACAATTGATATACCTCAAAAAAGAGTTAGGCAGTGACGTTAGAGTCTCAATCCAATTCTAACAGAACTGCATCCAGGCTAACACTGGCGTTAGCTTGGTCAGGTACACATATACTACGGAGATTATTCAGTTGAATACACGATAGCTGTGATGAAGGAACTTCAAACTCAAAGATTTTTTCATCATGTCATCCAAAGATGAATGAAGTACGTGTCATGAATGAATACAAAGGCTACTCTACAAAGTCAAAATATATATTATCTAAGCTGAATTGACGTAGGTCTGGTGGCTTTGGGATCTTGGATTAACACGTTGCTCATCTATCAAGATTTGTATGAGAACTTTTCCCGTAGATTTCAAATTGAAACAATTCCAAAAATGTTCGCTCTGAGAGAATTATGACCTATCTGTATCTGTAGAGTAGGGAGGGTGAGTGTAAGCCCACGCACTTAGGCCACATGTGACCAGCCATCAGTGCAGATTGTTATGTTTTTTTCAGAAATTCTTTTCTTGGTTATTTCTTTTGTGGCGATTGAGATACCAGCCAGTTCTGTTTGGACCACGCTGGCATTTCTTCCCATTCCCCACTTAATCCTTAGGCTTAGTGATCTGGAGTACACTCCACATCTTGAGCCTTCTTTGGTTTTTGAGCCATCTGTATAAATCCGTGAATTGTGACCTATAAAGTATTTTATAAATTATTCAAGAACCAAGACGTCCATGCCCATGATGACCCATATTGTCGAGGTCTAGTTCTTTGATGTTGAATAACACTAACACGGGTAACAAGTTGGGAATGATATTTTTCAATATCGGAGTAAGTTGTTATACGTCTCAGCAGAATTTCCATCAGCTCTTTGCAGATGATTTTTCTAACGAGGAATATTATAATTATTATCTAATTCAATACATACCAAAGCTGATCAATAAATTGAGTGACATCAGCAAATATGTATATGTGATTCCGTTGCCAAATTCACTGATGAATCCACCAAGTAAGGATCCAGTGATTACAGCCAAAGCCATATATATTCCCAACGTATTCACGAAAGCTGATTGAGCCTCTTTCTTCAAATTTGTTAACATGGTATTGAGTAATGCTTGGACTGGCATTCCAAATGCTATAAGAAGAAGTACCAATTAATAAGCGTAAAAATCGTTTTGAATATATCATGTTATGTTTTCAATATGATATATTCAAAAACACTGATGAAAACAACTAAAATATAATATTTGCAGATCTTCTCTATTTGCACTGAAATGTGAGAATTTCTAATCATATGACGAAAAATCTATTGTTAGCAAGAAACAAAAACGAGTTTCTTCTCGAAAACGTATAAAACGCCATATTAGGATGAACTTTTTTTAAGGACAAAACACAAGTACTACAGAAAAATCATTAAGGCGCTCTCAGATCGGTGCCTGTGCGAAAGTAGTGATTCACATTGCATTTGAATCGCTGAAGATTATATCCATATGGAAAAAAGTTTCTTTCGCAAAAACGCAGTTCTCCAGACGAAAGAGTTCTTAAACAGTGAAGTTCGAGGTGTACTGAGTTGAACCTCAAAACGACGAGCAGCCACAGTCCATCGCGTACATCTGATATGTACCGCTCTTGGTGAAATCAAATATGCCAAGTCACTTGAATACCTTCCGTGAAAGTATCTATAGAAGAGAAACAAATATCCAACCTTTCTTCGATGTTTCAGGTTATTAAGGTTGCATGTGATGTTCGCGTCTCCAATCAGGCGAATGGCTCTTTTTTGGATGGAATTCAGTAACTTCAGGGTATGTTTGGGGACAGAGCTCTATACATGAGAACAATACTCCAAAGAAGGTCTGATCTAAGCTTTATAAAGCATCAAAAGTTGTTGAGGTGAGGTGGTTCTGAACAATGTTTCAAGCTTTTGAGAAGCAGCATTTTCACTCTCAACAAACTTATCGAAGCAGAAAGCGAAATTGTCGGACCTGACATTAGTATATCCGGTTCGGAGTCATTCTTGGACTTCTTGGAGAAAACCAAAGCCCGGGTTCTTGTGGCATCGAATTGAACTTGGTTACTTTCAACCAAATTTGAAATCACTTCTAGATCCTCATTGAGATATGCAACCTCCTGCTACCGGTGAAGATGTGCCTCCGTAGCCGATGTCCTGGAATCCAAATGGAATGATGAGACAAGTGTGCTGTGGTCAGTAAAGCAATATATTGGATTCTTGGTTTTTTCCAATAAGTCGTTGATATGCAATAAAAAGTTGGTTGGAGACAATATGGATCCCTGGGGAACACCGGCGTTGATGGTGAAAGTGTTCAAGAGATATCCATCGACGCGACGGCCACTTGCAGGGAACGTTTTTTCAGGAAGCTGGAGTGCCATACACTCCAGCCATAGCATCGAAATATGGCCAGCAAACCCTTATGCCACACACGGTCAAAGGCCTCAGAAATAGCAAGCGCAATAGCTCTTGATTCTATATGTTTCTCGATTGCGTTATTCCAAATATGGGTGACATACGATAGAAGGTCGCCTGTTGATCTGCCCTATTAAGCAAAAGTGCCATATGTACAAAATAGTCATTATGAAATTTTCAGATGGTTGTAGAATACCTATGAACATTTTGTGTCCTCTTTACCAAGCAAAAACTACGTGTATACCATCTGGAGTGAAAGTATTTGTTGATTTTGTTTGCCGTTTGTACAAAATTCACTGTGAATACTAGAAACAAAAGCAGTATATGCAGTATAATAAACAAAAATGCGGCATATGCAATGTATATACGGCACTCTTTCTTAGCACATGTGAGTTACTGTCTTTTTACTCAATAAGTTGATAAGATGGAGATTACCAATAAGCACTAGTTTTTGTTCGATTGTTCATGCCGGTGTACTAATTTATCAGAACTCATAAGTGACTTTACGATGTCGAGATGTATTGACAAAATGATGACACATTGCAATACGAACTCTTAACAAATGATGAGAAGTTCATCGGTGAATAAGAGAGAAATTGAAGTTTTGGAAGAATTTTTCCCAACGTCGCTTTCTTGGGATGTCAATGAAGTATCGAAAACAAAGAGGCAAGCTATTCTTCTGCAGGAAGGACAAGAAATAACACAACGTGGTTAGTTGTTACAAATTATTAGGATGACTTGTTTACTTTATGGTAATTCGTGGTCACTTAAATGAAATGAATAAAAACAATTTTGTCCAAATACCACTGGTAAATTTTATTCAAGAACTATGGTTGAAGGAAGAAATTGAAGGCATCTATAAAGCGCGAGACAACTCAAAACTTCACCTGAAATTAGTCCAAGACAAGTTGAGACATATACTCCATAACGTGGAAGTTGACTACCTGGAGGATAAGATTAAACAAGAAACTAGTAAAGTATCGAAAGAGAAATATGATAAGCTTAAAAATAAGACATCAGTGCTCCTCAATAAACAAAAGCCATTGACGAAACAACAAAACATTCAATATTCGGATCAGACATTCTACCCAAGATTCGTCAAACTAACTGATACCGATTTCAATAATGAATAAAGAGAATTGTTAGAAAAAGGGCCAAATCCCCCCCCACCCCCTCCCAGACAAAAGGAACATGAAAGACATCATAGGGGTACAAGCTTAACTAGCCATCTCAAACAACGCCAACAAATTGGATAACCCACTCCTTCACAAACACAAAGTAGCAGAAATCATTAAAATTACTCGAATCACCTAGCTATCCCAGGAATATCAAAAACACTTTAAAGAACTTAACGGAAAAAAGAACCCACAACAAACTCATTTTCACCAAAGAAGATGAAAGAAACAGCATAGTATGTCTAGAAGGAAAAGAGTACTTTTCGAAAATGCAAGAAGTGGGGGATACCTTAGATGTCACCATTTCAAGAAATGCTCCCACCAAAATGTATTCTCAGCAAGCTAAGAAGGCCATGAAGGTATCAACAATGCCGTTTAAATACCCCCCTTACACAGAAACATATTGTGTTTTGGTTCAGATATGTGGATGACGTACTGGTTGGTTTTGATGGTTCAAACACACAAATTAATCAATTTTTAATAGTCTACATAACAAAATTAAGTTCACAGTAGAAATCGAACAAAACAAGGAGCTTAACTTCTTAGATTTGAATATTTCAAGAGTTGGTAATGGTTTTCAATTCAATATCTACTGGAAAAACACGTTCATAGACTGTACAATTCCCTTTGACTCATTCAGTCCGCTCTCACATAAGTTATCCGCGTTTAGGTCAATGATATACGGAACTTTCGCAATCCTTTTACCGGAAAAGAATTTCCAAGGTGAAATAAAAATAATCAAGCAAATTACAGTGAACAATCAGGTACCAATTTCCCTAATAGAAAAGATAATATCAGGTAAAACTCACAAAACACTTATGAGTAAATTATACCAAATCTGCCGAGAACACAATATAGTCAAGTACAGTAGCATCAATTACTCAGGTAAACTTTCAGAAAATATTCAAAATTATTTCTCTAAATACAAAATTTCAACAGCTTTCACAAGTAATGATAATTTAGGCAAAAACCAAACGGGATAGAATGAAAAAATCAGGTATATATAGAATAGTATGTAACGAATGCTCTGTAGGATATACAGACGAAACCGGTAGAAAATTTTCAATAAGACTGCGTGAACACGTCTGTTTGGACCTCAAAATCCTACATATATGTAATAAAGGGAGAAAAATGAATCTGTTGGAGGCCATGAAAAGTAACAAATCAATGAAAAACCAGAAACATATATCCCTAAACGAGCAACTTGATTTATGTAGCTCTCCTCTTGTGAATTTATAAGTTTAACAACCCCTAGAATTTTCAGGGTGGTATTTTAGCATACCTGAAAATTCTAATGAAATCGATATTTCAAAATTCAAATTTCAGTTTTATACTTGATAATGGGGTCAAACCCGAAACCGGTCGTATAAATAAAATTTACCACTGGTAATTAAACAGAAGTGTTTTTATTCATTTCATTTAAACAAATTGTTCAACTATTCTCAAATAATAAAACGTAACTGAGAAATTCAACAATAACCGATGAATATTTTAAATATTTTCAATTTTTGAACGTTGTTACCAAGTTTCAAAACTCCAGTAATACACCAAATACACCAAAGGTTCCAAACTGTGCATCACAAGTAGAAAATTCTATGTGGAATCAAATGCCATGTTTAACAAATATACTGATATATATGTTTATGATATCCATTATTAGCAAATATATGTTATCAATCCAGAATTTCATATAACTTAATTGAAATGAGGCCTGCACGATGCTCGGGAATAAATTTCCTTCATGCAACGCATTATCCTTTTTTCCAAAATGAAAGCATTGTTCAGATATACTGATGAACCCCAAAAAATTGGCCATACGAGAGTATTGGCCGCACGAGCACAAAATATGCAATATTCAATATCGATGAGTGTCTTTCATGTACTCCTACTAGCCAGTGATATTCCTAAGAGTTTTACTGATTTTAGTTCTTGTGAAGATTTTTCTTACCAAAAAATTATAATCGTGACAAAAATTTTTGGGGAAAGAGTCATATAGGCAACATTATCTTAGAGTCCAATCACAATTGTTCAAATTCACAACTCAATAACTCTTTTGATAACTGTGGTTCGGAAATTATCAATTACAAGTAGGTTTGGGTTATTTCAAAATATGTTCTGAAAATTCAAATTTATCTAGTTCATTTCCAAATATTCAGCTTCAAACCGAAAATAAGACTAAAAATGTAGACTCGCGGAGAGTGAAACGAATGTACCTCTCCCGAAAATTTATAATGTGGTGAACAAATTCATATTTTTCAAAAACTTGTCATTTGATATCAAAATTATAGTGATGGGAAACTCAATTAGTTACATGTCATGCTAATTTGTGAGGTTCTTTATGAAGTAGACTGGAGGTCTGGATATTTTCCACTGTTTCATTCACCTAATTTCCGATCTTTTCCGAATTGAATAAAATAACAAAAATAAGTACTATCTTTGAGTCCTTTTTAGAATTGCTGTTCGTTATGACATTTATTAATATTACTCTCATTGGAGATATTCTTCACATCTGAATTTCATTTTGAAATATTCCTGATATGTCATAGAAAAAGTATAGTATTCTACTCGCGAGAAATGGCCATCACGAATGATTTACGACACTTGCCTTCGGTTCACGAATAACAAACTACATTTTGGTGAGTACCTAACGGCTACATATTTCACTCGTCAAATAATGCACTATCAGCTTAACTGTATAATGTTATTTTTTCGAAAATGTCTTGTAGATACTGAACAAAATGAATCAAAGTGTATCATAAAAACTTCCTGTTCTAGCACATTCTCCACTAGTTGGCTAATACGCAATAACCAAACATTTATTACAACACTTTCGTCAAATAGGGATTTATTTCATCAAAAAAAGAGAAGAGTCTGCCCATTGACAACTTTTTCTCTACGATTACATAATTTGACAGTTTAATATTCGATAAACTAGTAAATCATCTCTCATACTTCATTTCACTGGCTCATTGTTTTTGACCTATCTGCGGATTGACGGTATTACAAAGCGTTTGATTTTTTAACGGTATCATAAAAGTGTAATGACAGGAGGACGACATCTCGTTTTTTCAAATGAAAATGGAATTTTGTTCCATTTAATTATGGGGTAAATTATTCATTTTATAAATATTCAATTTCAACATCCACTAGCATTCAGTAGAAATGTCAAATCTAGAAGTTCAAATGTTCAAAACTGAAAGTGTACACGTTTATGTACATTTTACTTACTGCATAATAATCTTCCGGCAAATAAAACATACAATGATGGGCTGAAAGCTGAAACTATATTTCCAGCTGCTGAAATCAAAAAACACCATGGAAGAACCTTAGTAGTCCCTCGCGTATCACTCAAACGACCCTGAAATTTGCAATGAAAGTTTAAGAACTCCAAAAAATAAGTCCGTTTGAGGTATGAAAAATGCAAATATTTATTTTTATCTCGGAAAAAAATTCAAATTATCATCACCAAAGATTTTCAAAATTTGAATTTTCATGAACTTTATGCAATATTTTTGGAAACCTATAAATTACTGTCAGTACCAATGCACCTTTGGAAAGCAGAAAGTGAATTGTCTGAGTGAAAATAATGAGTGTCCCTTTACTATACTAAACAAAAAAAAGTATGTTTCATAAATTCTGAATAAATTCTCACTATTTGAAAGTGTCCCTAATGTACCAAATATAGTGTTGAATACAAGCTTACAAACATCATCGATGTCAAAGGCCAAGTTTTTTTATCAAAAATATTTCATAGTTATTTCAATTCAATTGATTTCAATTCAGTCACTGCTCTTTTTGAAAATGATTCAAAGAAGTCATGTCTCTATTTAATGCAAAAAGACAAATAGTTCAAAACGTTACTCAAACTTTCTCCAATCTCAAAATTCCAATTTCCATCTTTGAAAACTTGAGAAGACGTTCAATAAAGTTCAAAGTTCAAAAAAAGCACAAAAAAATATATTCTTGAACACTGCTTTTATTCCACAGACAAGTTTCTCGTCACAACAAAGCAACTGAGTCATGCACTCAACACATCACTTCTCTGAAATATTCCATTCTGTTTACGCTATTTATTTATGCCTCACTTGATTATGTTTGTGACACTTTCAAAATATCATATGTTTTATTGTATAATTTTATTCATTGTGTACTTTATATTGTATCTATTAATATATTGACATGCCATAAATGTATTTATATATGTAATGTGGTAAAAATATATCTATCTATCTATCTATCTATAAAAAATAAACGGCTAGTCAAATGAGTATAGAGCCAATACACTAGTGTCAAAAAAAGTGGAAAATCAGAATTATCACTTCTGAGTGTGAGAAAAGTGGAGTGTGTTTCTTGCGCAGTCAGACCATCATCTTCTCAGGATGAATATATCATTAGTTAAAGTAGACAAATAACAGAAACATATCCGTTTCATAAATTGTAACCATAGAAAAAAATAAATTACTGTTCGGTGTAACGGATTAATAAAGAGTAGGAGATTCGATATTTTCACTCAAACTATTTGATTACGGAACGCGACCTGCCCATTCGATATTAGTGCTATGAAATTTAATCTATTGAAAACAGTTCTCCCTTCACCCACCAAAACAAAAATGTTATTTTTTGAAGTGCGTTTCGCTAACTAAATATGCATCATGAGCTTACTTGGTGATGGAAACTAGCGTCGAGTTCTAGTGAGGAAAAAGTGTTTTTTATAGATTCATTATGGAATGGAATCGTATATCGTACCATACGCCAGACATGTGCTGAATCAACTACTACGGAGTAAGATACTGGCATGGGTTCAACGAAAATACTATCAGACCAACTATCGTCATGACGTGAAAGAACGGTGCAAACGATTCTACTTTTGCTTTTCGAAGAAAGACCTTAGAAGAAGTTCATCGAGAAAAATAAAGATCACGGATAATGTACAGATAGACGAAAAAGGTGAGGGTACAGAATCCAATCGAAGAGATGTTGTGCCGTTGTTCCAACCCCAGAGGAAAGAAGAAATATGTACCAAGTTGCCTGGAAGAAAAGGTCACTTTTTTCAGACCAAGAAAATAAATCACAATGTTTTTGGTATCCAACTCACTTCAGAAGCAAACCATGTAGAAAGACTGGCTACGATCAGAGCCGGATTCAGGATGGGCAGGCGGAGCTACTGCCTCTAACCGTCCACAGGAGAGGGGCCTACACAATAAAGATAAAAATATCCAAATTTTGATGGTACAGCAACTTTTACTTTTTTCTCCCAGAACCTTTTTTTATCAACAAACATAATAATATTATCGATATATCAGAAAGCCCTGATGCAAGTTTCCATTTGCTGTAAATTTTTTATTTGATCGAGTATTTCAGTGGCAATCCTTTTTTTAATGTGATTTGTTATTTGTACCCGTGACTTGAATCAGTGATCAAATTAAGCACAAATTCAAAAATAGAATGGGGAAAACAAATAGTGGAATTGAAACGTCTCAAAAAGTCTGTCAAAATTGTAGAATTTTCTCTTTGGCTTAAAGAAACAAGTGAGGCCATAATGTACGTTGTTCCTGGAAGAGAACAAGATAAAAAGAAGAAATATATCTGTACCACATCCATTCAACCAGATAAACCAACATTCGGATATAAATCATGCAAGAAAGACAGACAATAAGTAGAAAAGTGCCACTAATTCAAAAAATTAGAAGTTGAGAAAAATTGGGGTTGGGTAAAAGAAAATAATGTATGTTTCAGTTGTTTAGGATCATCACATCACCCAAAACTTTGTAAAAGCAAGAAAACATGTGATTTTAATGCCTGCCTTCACAAACATCATCCTTTGTTACATAAAGAACCTAAAACAGTACTGGAAAACTTCGAAGAGCAAGTCTGCAATCATTCCGCCAGGATCAAGAAGTCTGAAGTTTTATTGAGAATAACTCCTGTAGAATTAACTGGCACCAAAGGTAAAATCAACACCTATGCTCTTTTTGATGAAGGTTCTACGGTTAATGCTGTATTAACTGAGAAAGTAGATGCTACTGGACCAACAGAAAGTTTGAAACTCAGTTGGACAAATTCTTTGACCTGTGAAGAATTCCACTCGAAGAAAATCAGTTTAAAGATAAGAGAAAAGAATGAAGATACTGAGTACGATTTGAATAACGTTAGAACTATCCATAACTCATCTAAATTGATGGATGTAGCCGTTACTACGTGGTAGAAGATCATGATGAAAAGAGAAATGAAAATTTCTATGTTTTTTACCACTTTTATTTGTAACTAACGTTACTGCAGTTTCGTCCTATATGGACATTCTCAAACTTGAACAATAAACTCAGAGTTTACTTACAGAGTATACTCTAACGATTTAGGTACAGACACCAAATTTCCAATTATTCTGAACCCCAAAAACTATTTCGCCAAGTTGCTAATTTTTCATTACCACTGCAAAGCAGTGCATAATGGCCAAGAGTATGTGATGAACGAGCTTCGATAACGATATTCGATTATCAATATTAGGTCAGCCATAAGAAGTTCTTGGAGCCACTGTCAGTGGGGCAAAAATAAAAGAGCTCAGCCAGTAATTCCAGAAATGCCTCCCTACCCAGTTCTCATTTAACTTCTTTTGTCAGAACTCTCACCATAGTAGGTATGAACTACTTTGGACCAGTGCAGGTGTCAATTGATCGCCGACAAGAGAAGATATATGGGGTACTTTTCACCTGCATAAGTACTCGTGCAGTTCATCTGGAAATTGCTCGATCATTAAGTACCGACTCAGCTTTAATGGCAATAAGAAGACTTATCGGATGAAGAGGGTGTCACCCTCTGCTCCACACATGGGAGGCAGTTGGGAAAGACTCATCAAGTCAAAATATTTCTACGGGACATTTTGAAGGAGAAGATACCACGAGAAGAAGTTCTTCACACANACTCCATAAACTATATATATATTTAGTATTGAATGTGTAGAATTAGTTGAAAGACACGCCAGATGAAGCCATTGTATGGCGAAACACGTGTTGCGTTTTTGTAAAACAATTTAGTGAAAATCTCACAATAAAGTGTTTTTGGAATACGTTAGTTATGGATTTTCATCAAGTATCGGCCGATTCCATCATATATCTGAAGATATTTGAATATTATTAATTTTGAGGTAATGCTCTTCTACAATAAATCCAATTCCAAAATCATTATTTCAAGCTAAGAAATATTCGGTTGAGATGACAGCTTTCAAATATCAACTGTTGTAAATTTTCAAAATTAGGTACCATCTACTGAGTTGCGCGGTTAAAAGTGGGCATGATTCTGATTACTGACAGTTCCAGTTTTGTATATCTGAACGGTACACAAACTGTAAGTTCTGTGGTAATTAATTTTGGATGGAGCCCATGCGCGAACTGATTTGCGTCAGATATACAAGAGTAACAGAATATGAAGCAATGTAGCGGAATTTTGCTTCATGTGTCTACGACTTTATAGTTCATCCAGTTGACAACACTATGTGAGTTCAGTTTTGTGAGCGCATCGAGAAGTTTAAAGATTAGTTCAGAAATCGTTTCAAGACAAGTGACGAAGTCGCAGCAATAATAGAAATGTAAAATAGTTCAAAAAATTGTAACGTCATTGAAGTAATGATATATTGAAGTATTTTGAGTTCTATTTCAAATGAAATGATGAAGTTTTTTAAATGGATTGGGCTTATCACTCATTACAATGAAACCCTCAAACATAGCTAACTTTTTTTTGTCACAATAAAGTGAATAATGAAGTAGATGAGAAACAAGCATTGCTGATGCTGACAATTAAATGGTTGAAATTTCAAAATGACCCCCTAACGTAAAACGGAAAGCGAAAGACATTCAAAGTATGTACTACCTACTGTAAGACATTACCATCAAAAACAACATGTTGAAAGAGTGATTCTGAAAGTAATAATCATTATAATAATTGTACATTGCTCACCGAAACTGATTTCAAAATCAACCCTAGAAAAGCAGTAGAAGATCCAATCATTCCTAAATGTAGATTAGAACCGCCTAGTGAGAGCACGTGTTTTGTGAATAGTGTCATTAATATGGATCCGTTAATCATATCCTGAAAAAAAAATTTTTACCTGATTGAAATGTACTTATGATGTACTGTTTGGAACCTTTGTTGTAGTAATGAATATTACTGGAGTTTTTTCCCAACACCAAATCGTTATTTTCAACACCTCGCCACGTGTTTCGATCACCAAGTGATCATCTTCAAGAGGAAGATAAAACTTCCTCTTGAAGATGATCACCAAGTGTCGGGGTGTTAAAAATAACGATTTGGTGTTGGGAAAAAACTCCAGTAATATTGATTGAAATGTAATGAAAACCCGCCAGAATTATACATACCAAAATAAAGAAAATGTAGAGTATCTTCATTATATTTACTTCAGAGTATCAGAAAATTATAAATTCTATCACTTCTGTAAAACAATCACAAATAATATAGAGCGCACTGTTTGAATACTATTATTCTCTTTCTGTTTTTTTGCGTGAAATATTATTACACCGTTGAAATTCTACTGTTATCAATAAGGTTATTCATTTGACATAATTATTCATAAGTGTATCTCAGCGTTATCAGTATCAAATATGTCTGATTTAAAAATCCTTATCTTCTTCAATATATTCGAAGTAAAAAGTGAAAAATCATTAGGAGATACAATATGTTTAGTCTGTAACTACCAGCATAACGCATGCTTAGTAGTGGGCCGCAAGCCCATGCTGAATTATAGGGGTTCATTTGATACCTCTAAAATCTGTATGATTTCCATAGTAAAGTAGAAAATTAGTTTCAGTCTTATATTGTCAGTTGAAGGTGGTGCATGTGAAAATATTGAAATAGAGAAAACAATAACCCAAGTGAGGAGGTAATTTTGTCGTGGTGAGCCTAGAGATTCTTCGACGCAGCCACAGCATACCTTAGGTATGCTGTGGCTGGGTTAAGTTGCGAAATCAATTCTTCGCACGACAAAGCAAGAACGATCCAAACACATGGATCGGTAGGAGACCGCGTCCATTTGATCCATATCATTCGTCAATTTTTGTCCGACTAGGTGCGAATTGCAAACCGATCCCGTTCTGCTGGGATCTGATTGCGATCTAGTGCGAAAATAGTTACAATAATGTATTGAAATGTGTCTTTTCTCATTCGAAGTTAAGAAAAGTGGTGGTCATCATCGATTTGAAGATTATGCCACAAATGAGAAAAATCACCAAACTCCTTTCTTTTCCCGCCTTCGTCGATATTGTCTGTGCCTGATACGACGATGAATGAAAAGTGATAATTCCAAAGCGAAAAATTCTTCATCAGAATAATTAAAAACTCCGTTTCAATGAACCATCTCACCTACTACGAATCCTGCCGAATATTGAGCCATAGAACACCTATATACAATAGAATGAAATGTCCTGATGTGGTAAGGACAGAACACTGATACTAGCGCTATAGTTGTCCGTTAACATAACTTCTGGACGAGTCAGCGCGCCATCTGCTGAACAAAAGGAGAACTATCAAAACTCGGCAAACTCAAAATACTATGGATATTATTGGGCTCATCCAGAGAGCATTGGATATCATATTTTTTAACATAATATAGTGGAATAAGTACTCATTATACTAATGGAATATACAATTTTCAAGCAAAACCTGGCCATTGCCAAGTATTTTCTTGGAATAAAGGTAAGAATCAAAAACTCCCATATGAAGCTAAAATGTATCAGTTCTGTTTGGAAGTTCGTACTCGAACTAAGCTGGACAAAAGTTTGTGATATTCAAAACTAGGTTTAATAATGAACAATGATAAGGAAATGAAAATTGGGAAAGCATGTAATACAAATTCATTTCTAGCATCAGGTGAGCGAAGTCAAAATTAAAATTACAAGTAACACAGGATCTAAAAAGAGTCCATGTTTAAAATGCATACACAGACACAATCACAATGATAACAAGAGCCTTACAATATCAAAACAACAATTCTCAAATAAACCAGCTATCAACGGAATATAAACTTGAATTTAGAAAATGTCATTTTTACTAGACAGAAAAAGTAACTTCATGTGAATGCCAGTAGCATTAAAAGTAGAATGTAAATGTGGTGAATCAGTTCAACGTTATGTTGAACATCAGCCTAATATCGCTCATTTCCTGTTTGAAAAAAATATATATTTTTGCGTTTTTTGTTGTTATTCAAAAATTTTGTTTGAGCAACAATCTTTATAGGATCTGGATTCAGAAAAGTGTTCAGAGATAAAACATATTTTGAATCCCTACCTTTCATAATTCTGTTAACTTGTTTCCACCAAAAAAATTTACAGCATCGTATGATGAATTTGCAAACAGTGTGAATTATTACAATTGATTGGATCGAAATTAATATTTGGTTTTGAAAAACTCAAAACATATGTTTTTCAAATGACAATAAAAATTAATGAGATTTGAAAGATAAGAAAAACACTGACCAATTGAAAAATGAAAAAGCTACCAGGTTCAACTAATTGAAAAGTTGAAGAATATTTTCTCGCTTTTATGAATTCATCGTTTTTCATTAGTTCATTGTGAGCTCTCAAATTCTGTCTACATTCAGATCATTTCAAAATTTTCTTAAATCGCTTCACTTAATATCCACTTATAAGTGGATATATATAAGATATATACTACAGTACACTCCGCCAAGCGTGGTATTGTCGGAGTGATGTTGAATGAGAATAGTTATCTTCTTCATATTAGGAAAACTCAACATGTGGTGAACGACGAAACATAAAATTATTTACCAGTAGAGCCTTAAATGATGCCTCACAGTGAGAAATATTTGGTATTATGCCTTATTCCGTGACTTCGTAGGGCTTAAAAACGACCTAATCAAGATGTATTTAAACTTATGTTTACATAAGATAATACGTGCCAATCTCATGAACCTTCTCAAGGTCAATATTAATTTATATGCGCTTTGTGTACTGAGCAATGGACGATGTACATCGCACGATTTTGTATGAACGACGTTGGCACGAATTCGTTGCTTCCCAGTTCGCAGTTTTTTCCTATCCCAGTGGGTGAGAAGCCTTACATCACGGCGAACGATTCCGGAGAAATCAGTAATCTTGAAACATTCGCATTTTTGCGATTCGATTGTTACTTGCCAAAACGAGTGGTCTGATCTATACAATTGATGTGTATAAAACTGCGAATTATCGTAACATTCACACAAGAATACCGATTTCAAAGAAATCGTTCGTATACTACGTAAAGGTTCACAAAAATACAAGTGATTTCAGAAAAGCCACCCTGGCAACAGATTTAGACCTACCGTAAGTTGCCAGACTAAAATACATTTGCTGTTGATAATTCCAGCATACGCTATATAAACCTATACTGAAAGGTAGAACTGGTACCTCTGACGTAGAATGAATATAAAAAACAAGTATTGTTGCTAAACACCAGATGACTTCATCTCCTGGAGACGACAACTTTGTTAATGACACACTCGTCAAATTGCCGTTCTGGTGTTTGGGTGTGGTTGATCACTGATTATTAAGAATCGTACTGTCCTTGTATATATCGGAGCATTGAGTTGAAAGCCAGTCTAGCAAACCTCTTTTGGACTTGATAATATTAGGTTTTTTTAAAAGTATTGTCCGTTTTATTGTCATATTTTATATCACCATATTTTAATAAATATCCATTCTACTGCTCTACATTGATGCTGTTCATTTTTTCCAAATTTTAATTTCGCCTTTTTTCAGCTAATTACCATATGATGTCGTTAAGCGCTGCGCTGCCGAAACAGACCGAAAAATCAACTAGATTTGGCATTGATAATGTTAATGAACGCACTATTCGACGTTGATTTGCAAAATTTCTTTCCAGAGATTTTAGCCTCGAAGGTGAGCCCCGAAGTGATCCAGGACGAGGATTTGAGGACCTTGGTGGAGATTGACCCATCACAAACGGTGAATAGGATAGCGGAAGAACTGGGCATCAGCTCCCAATGTAACTTCTACACTCTTCAACAATAGAAAAATTAATAGGGTCGGGTTACAAATCAGAGATTGTCGGTTTAGTATCAAAATATAATAAATTGTTCCGTCCACGAGGACAGCAATAGCCTTGAGAAAATGAACAAATAAAACTTAAACGCTACACTGCCGAACAAAAATTCAATTCATAAAAGTCTGGATGGAGCTCCCACAAGGTTGAAAATTGAGACAGCAGCCAACACCTTTCAGGTAGAAATCCGTCTAACTTTACTACACGTAGAGGAACGGATAATTAGCCAACACAAAATTAACTGCCAACAATCAGTTGGTGGTTATAACACCTGGATATGCAAACATCCACTTGTCGGAACTTTTTTATTTAAATTGTCGTTGAGCATCAACCACTCTCCAGTTCGTCGCTCTCCCCCGACTGACCTTATTGTCTCTTCTCCTTCCTCCCGTCACCTCTGCGAAATATTCCCGTGGTGTCCACTTACACTGCGCGAAACATCTCTTACTTAACTAGACAAGGGCGGCGTTCTACACCATGCGATGTTTTATGGTATAAAACATATTGGAAAGGTTAAAAACCTCGAAGCTGGTGTCCCACGATTTGAACGATTGACAGAAATTGTCACATTTCCAGATCTGTACTTCTTTGCTTTTGCGCAACCAAAACAATACTTTTTTGGATCGGATCGTCACGTGTGATGAAAAATGGATCATCTACGACAACAGGGTACGTTCAAGACAGTGGTTGAACAGCGATGACCACCTAGGAATTTTCCAAAGGCGAAAACCTACCAAAAAAAGAAAGTGATTACTGTATGGTTGACAGCGGCTGATTCACTTTAACTTTCTGCAACCGGGTGAAACTGTCACAGGAGAGTTCTATTGTGAGAAAATCGATCTAATGTACCGAAAATTGTGTTGTCAGCAGCCGGCACTGATCAACAGAATAGGTACGATCCTAGCTCCATGGCAACGCCCGTCCGCACGTTTAACAAATCACCGTCCGAAAATCAAACGAATTGAGAATAGAAGTTCTGCCTCCCCCACCATGCTCCCTAGATCTGACCAACCGACTACAATTTTTTCAGGCACTTCGATAACTTTCTCAACGGTAGAACCTTCGCCAATCAGGACCAGGCAAAAACGGCATTGGTCGAATCCCGAGCACTCAATTTTCATGCTGATGAAATCAAAAGTTACGTGCACAAAAGTGCACAGATTCAAATGGCGCTCATTTTGATTGAATTGAATGAGTATTCACTAAGATATTAAAGTTTGAAGTAGACTCATAAAAAAAGAAAAAAAATTGAAGCAACCTAATAAATGTGAGCTGGTATTTCATAATGAAAAATCCATAATTCTGATAACTTTCAAATCAACTTTGTTCAAAACTTTTTCCATTCAGCTTTTTTTCCGTATCATATGCTTACTCTGACTGCTAGTATGATTCTCTAAGATGCAGTTCGTTTCCAATGTCGAAGTTTCCCTTTCAAAGATTATCATAGAAATGTATCTAAATAATCATTGAGACATGTCAATAAAAACTAGCACTTTCCAACTAGCATATGCTACGTCTAGTAAGTATTTGGTCAAATTAGTGTGAATAAAGATTTGTAGAAAATACTAGGGCAAGTCTAGTAGAATTCGCTAGACCAAGTAAATACTACGTTTTAACGTTCCTGTCACGACACGTTCTCCCCTCCACTACCTTTCAGTCTACTTTACATCGGCGGCCCCTCTCTTACTCTGTTCAATCACGTGCTAGAAGATGTATTTATCATCAGAAGAGTCTGATAATGATTTTATTAGAATAGAAAAAATTTATCGCACTCTGTTCGTACGTCTCCTTTCGGATCACATTGTCTTACTTAGCAAATCAAAAACCCCTGCTGTGATGAATGCTGAGAAAGAAGCTTGGGAAACCTTACGTTCTGACTACCGTGGTGCATTGGGGAAACAAGTCACGGTAGGCCAACTAATAAAAGCATTGAACAATATGAAGTCTACCGTCAAGAAGGAGACTGACGTAGAAGTAAACAAATCTAAAGCAAATGAAACTTCAAACGTTCAAGCCAGTCTCTATATACCTACACAGTAGGTTTAATGGACTGACGCCTATCAGAAAACAACTACTACCCTGGCTAATACCACGAAGGGCGTTGGATTATATCCGACAAGCGTCAGTGAAAATCTGATGCCGACCACCACAAAAATAAGATCAGAAAAAGTTAAAAAATTGTGTCGAATCATGAAGCAGATGAAACTAAAGACCTGTCCACATCGCAGTTGCAAATGATTGTTTTGTTGCAACAATACAAACTGAATAAGATCAAAATGGAGAAGGAAACTATATTGTTGGAAACCATGAAGAAGCAAACCGTTGAAAACTCTACTCAAACTGATGTAACTGTTGATGATTGCCATACTCTATTCACATAATTGATTGTAAGCTACATAAGTTGTATTTTCCTTTGGATTGTAATAATGTTGGATTCTTAGGATTATAATTCTTACCATTGTAATCAAACTTGTAATTTGAAATAATTCAGTAACGGTGTGAATAAAAACTAGTATATAAAATAAGATGATTCTATTCAGTAAATAAACAAAACCCATATCCCAAAAAAAAATTAAAAAAAATACAAAATCGTGTGCAAGTAGGTGCTTGCGTGAGAAAAACATGAAAACGTTACTAAGTTCAATTTACCAAAAACAATTTCCTCACTGAATTTTCAAATACGCCATCATATTGGCACGCTTGTCTTTGCCTCTTGATGTTGTGTCGGGATTTTCATAACGAACCACCCCAGGTTGGTCATCTTCATTTGGGACGCTATCAAGATCCCCATACTCGAAGTCATCCTTTAGCTGCTTGGCAATGTTGTGTAGCACACCGCAACTGACTACCACTTGTGGAATGTTGTTTAATGCAACTCTAACACAGTTTCCCAGGATTGGGAATCTCCTTTTTAACTGGCCAAAACACCTTTCTATTATAACCCTTTCTTTAGCATGGATTAGATTGAACTCTCGTTTTTGATGCGTTTGTGGAGTCTTGAACGGTGTAATCAACCACGGCGATAAACCGTATCCTGAATCTCCTAAAAGACAAACTGCTCCATCATACTGTGACACGATGTCTCTGACATGACTATTCCTCCACACTCTGCCGTCGTGAACACTGCCGGGCCACTCCGCACTAATACTTGTAAATTGTTCCGATGCATTGCATGTTGCCTGGACATTTATACTAGGATATCCTTTTCTACAAATTTACTCATCAACGTGCAGCCCAGGCTTTTGTATCTCAATTTGAGTACAATCAAGGGCACCAATTACACACGGCAAACGAAAATGTCTCTGCTACAAAACTTTAGCCTCGGCCATATCTTCAGCTGTAGTTGGAAACCGTATCCAATTATGTGATGGTTCAACTTCTCTACTCATCACGTACCTTATAGTCTTGTTAGCAGTAGTACACCCACATCTTGAGCTACACCAGACTGAAAGCCAGGACCACCCACAAACCTCAGGAATATTTCCATTTGCTGTCTTCTGGAAATACCACCGCCACGAGTATCACTTTCTTCAAGAAACTGTACCGCAAGGAAATCAACACTCTCACTGTTGAACCTTAACAGTTCTTTACAATTACGTTCGTTTATTCCAGAGCGAACAGAATGAATTTTACGTTGACGAATAGGCATAAACTCAGCCATGATCAACAACAAACTGTGGACCGAGCAGACAGGTAGTAAATGCCAGGAAAAAGTCTAGCATGCCCCAGACTAGGCTTGAAAATATCGAAGCGTATGCTACAGAACAATCTACTTCAAAAGTTTTATTCACACCATTTTTCAAGCATTTACTACTCGTCCGGGAAAACTCTAGAACTTACTATCCCTAGCAAGTGCTAGTGTGTTCATTCACACAAAACGTAGCATTTACTTAAGAAATTCCTGGTATTTGCTTGTACTAGTTTTTATTCACATTATCCATTGTATTGCATTATCACAGTATCAACAATTTATAAAACAATTCAGATAAAATGAAAATTCGTTAGATACTGTTTTCAGGTGACAGGTAGTTAATATATCGATAAGTTATATAATCCAAGATTAGGAAAGAAAATCTCAAAGAATATTACATAACTACCACGTTCAGTATGTGGTAATGTGCATTTGTTCGTTCTCGAAAATATGAATATCATCTCAGCCAGTATCACCATTAATTTTTGAACAAAAAGACGTGGCTGAATATTGATAGCTGAATATTGTTAACAGAAACAATTTGATATCATTGAGTCTATATTTCACCTCCAAAAAATCCAACTTAATAATATCTAAGTGAATCTATTTTCAACTGCATAGATTGAATAATATTGGATTTCATCCCAACACCAAACCGTTATTTTAACACCTCGACACGTATTTTGATCACCAAGTGATCATCTTCAAGAGGAAGATTGAACTGAAAATACGTACAATGTTATCCTTATTTATACCATAGATAACTCTTCTAGGTATCTACGTCTTGAAATATTTTACAATATTGCCTTATCTACTAGTCTCAAAATAATTTTACAATAATATACCACATATGTAATAGTCAGGTAAATCTGATAATTATTTTAACAAGCTATATAGTTTACTATTGGTATTGATCCACTTTAGTTATTGATAATATTGTTGAGGAAACACACGCATACACCAATCCTCATTGATATGATGCCATTATTATTAATATTAATAACATTAATATTAAATCTTACTTAACTAGACAAGGCCGGCGTTCTACACCATTCGATGTTTTATGGTATAAAACATATTGGAAAGGTTAAAAACCTCGAAGCTGGTGTCCCACGATTTGAACGATTGACAGAAATTGTCACATTTCCAGATCTGTACTTCTTTGCTTTTGCGCAACCAAAACAATACTTTTTTGGATCGGATCGTAAATAAATGATTTTATTGAAAGGTTACTCGATACTAGAGATACTAATCTAACCTAACAAATGGCAGAATTCAACGTCTGCACTTGATAAATCAAGGCAGAAATTGCTCTTCCATCCAGTCATTTCTTCATATCAAACAAATCCAAAGTTTTGACCAAGTCAAAAAGTGAAACCAAGTGGTCCTTCCAGTTTTCAATAAGATCAACCCTGTGGAAGATGTGTGCTTCACGTTCAGTAACTTTAAGAAGAAGTGAAAGGATGAAGATAAAAGTACCAGAAAATTTGACAACGACAGTCAAATCCATGATACATCTAAAACCATGAATTCGCAAAATATGGAAAAACAGGAAATCCCGGCAGAATTTGAAAGTAAAAAGAAAGAAATACTTCCAGGAATATCAATTGGAGCTCCAAAAAGTAGCAAAGTTCCAAGTAGTGAATCTATTTGACACAGGCAGTTGGAAATTGAACTTGAGAATAAAAGACATCTAGCAGTAATTGAAAAACGTCTAAAGAGAAAGAAGCTATGTTCGAACAAGCAACTCCACACTTTCTCTCAGGAAGATATGACGGCAGACCAAAAACTTAACAAATTTATGGCCAAACAGTCGTTCAGCAAGGAACTTTCAATATTTTCTGAGCAACTTGGAGAGTGGATCAATTTCCTTAATCAGTTCAAAGAAACAATAAAAATTTGTGGATTCTCCAATGCCGAAAATATTGTGCGACTTCAAAAATGTCTAAGAGGTAAAACCAGAGAATCTGTTAACGCCTTGCTCAGTTTTCCTCAAGAAGTCGACAAAATTATAAATACACTGGAAAAACGATTCGGTAGACCTGATTCAATTATACAATACCTAATAGATTGTGTGAGGAGAATTCCCGACTCGAGAGAAGACAGATTAAGCAACATTTTAGACTTTTCCAAAAAAATTGAAAATCTGGCAGTTACTGTGCAAAGTTTAAAACGTGATGAATATTTGTTGAATCTAAACCTTTTGAACGACACAGTGATCAAATTAAGCACAAATTCAAAAATAGAATGGGGAAAACAAATAGTGGAATTGAAACGTCTCAAAAAGTCTGTCAAAATTGTAGAATTTTCTCTTTGGCTTAAAGAAACAAGTGAGGCCATAATGTACGTTGTTCCTGGAAGAGAACAAGATAAAAAGAAGAAATATATCTGTACCACATCCATTCAACCAGATAAACCAACATTCGGATATAAATCATGCAAGAAAGACAGACAATAAGTAGAAAAGTGCCACTAATTCAAAAAATTAGAAGTTGAGAAAAATTGGGGTTGGGTAAAAGAAAATAATGTATGTTTCAGTTGTTTAGGATCATCACATCACCCAAAACTTTGTAAAAGCAAGAAAACATGTGATTTTAATGCCTGCCTTCACAAACATCATCCTTTGTTACATAAAGAACCTAAAACAGTACTGGAAAACTTCGAAGAGCAAGTCTGCAATCATTCCGCCAGGATCAAGGAGTCTGAAGCTTTACACATGCATTATT
>NW_019291494.1:1505-37040 GCF_000500325.1 Leptinotarsa decemlineata | reverse complement strand
AAATAAAAATACAGTTTACAGTACCTACAGTTTAAGAATATTAATATATTTATTTATTTAAAGTAACTAATGTTTTAATCATATACTCTACGACACTGGTCACTCATTTCCACTCAAAATACCTACATAATCGGATTAAAAGTTTTATAGCTGTATTGTATTTCTTCAGATACAAGGTGGGTTAGTCGAAAACATCTTAAACTGCCAGTTTTAGTTTGGTTTTTGTTATTATTAGCTGTTATTAGCTATCCTCTCTGTATTTCAGTTCTCTAATGAGGGTCAAACTTGCAGTGAGCTATCAACAAATTATGAACGGACTATAGTTCGTTTTGCATCATCGGTGTCTCTACGACAAACGTTTAATTGTTTTTGCCGGAGCGGAGTCCTAATACCATTGCTTCGCTTGAACGGTTAATTTTCCCATCAAAAAGCAGTATAAAATCAAAACACGAAATCAATTCTGATCCATTGCTTCGAAAATAACAAAAGTAGTGTCACTCTTAGCACAATAACACACAAACCTATTAGTAGAATATCATGAAATTTCAACAGCTTTCTTTTTGAAGGTCAGTACCAACTGGAAAAGCAAGCAACTGAATGCAATACGACTAGTGCCATCTAGGTATTAGTCCTGAGACTTTTCAGGCCATGTAGTACATAAAATAATATATAAGTGTACATGATTATTTCATTTACATGGAAATCTATTGTTCTCGAAAAGTATTCGAAGTTTTGGTCTAAACCAACTGTCCCCAATGTCTCATCAACGCACCTTTGGACTCTTGAAAGCGAAAACAAAACAATTTTTTGCACAAAATTACAACTTTGTAACACCGGAAGAGACAAATCACCTCATGTCACGATGACAGTATGTAAAAACATTTATACGATTATTTGATTCAATCCTAGTCACAACCATTTCGTTAGAATTGAAATGGGAATATTATTCAGTTTGTAAGCTAGATTAGTGTAATAGTTGGTAGAACTCTTGCTTGTAAACCTGGTTCGAATGACACTGACAGCATTTTTTCAATGTTCTCCAACCTCTCTATTCTCAAACTATTTGAAATTCAGAGAAATAACAAAAATTTGCAGTATTTTTGAACACATTTTTAAGAAATCAAGCATAAATGTAATGCGTATGAATTTTGACAAAATATACCATTCATATATAAATTAATACATAATTTTGATTTTCCTACAGATGCTACCGGTCCCAGATTCGGTAAAAGGCATGTCCAGATGATTGTCTACTTTCTCCTCATGTTCACTTCTTTCTGTGTAAGAGTCAATATGTCTGTTGCGATCGTTGCGATGACAGATCCTAACGCCAGTATAAATAAAGATATTCCAGTAAGTATATCCATCGTTAACAATGGTAAATAAATAAAACATTTAGAAATGTTCGAATGTTTCAGGTCATCTTTCATAGTAGATATCGATATATGATTATTTGAACTGGTTTTGCACTCCAGTGTTTATATCTCAAATAAGTTTATACAGGGTGTCCCTGGAATTCCTCTTTGCCCTTCGGGAATGTATGGATGGGGTCAAAATTACAGCAGTACTTCATATAACTTTTATTCCTAAAATTCTTCTTTACCAAGTTACCGGCCCCCAAAATTACAAAATGAAAAATGTTTTTCTCTGATAACTTTTCAAGTGATTATTCAAAATAAACAAATTTTTGGTGATTGACTGAACAAATAAATTGTTCTGATGAACGTCCATGCAGGAATCACTAGTCCACCCTCAAAACTTTGAAACGACAGATATTTTTCAATATTTTTTCTAACCTGAGATGTCTACCATTATTCGAAACGAAAATTTTTCACAGCAGAAATAATTATGATAACGTCAATGCAACAACACAACAGGGATGACACAAATGAATAATCAAGTGTAGTATGATGAGTGGATGTAACAAACACAAAATTACACTGTTTTCATAAACTGTCGATAACTAATTAACGAGTGATCCAGTCCTGTTCGGACCAACCTGTCGGATCGACTGATTGTGTTAGCGGAAGAATGTCACTCACTCAGTTATACCAAATTCCTCCCCTCGAATGATAAGCTCATTCCCTGAAACAAACAGAGAGCCTTCTGTTTCTTGAAGGATTTCTTCATGGCGCCTGACTTGGGGACTCTTCTTTGTTGACTTTCTCTTCAACATTCCGAGGTTGAATTTCACATGGTATATTGTGATGATGTTTTTGTTCGAACTTGTCGCTTGGTGATGGTTCGTTTTGGGAACCTTTGTTTGGTTTAGTATCAGGGTGACTTTCTAATTCGTCGGCAGCACATTGTATATCCGATGGTTTAACACCTGATTAGATACTACATCCGAGATTCTTCTCCTCATTTGGTCGCAATGTTTGCGGCATAAAATACCATCAACAATTATGAGATGTGACAATGGCCCAAACTGCCTAACAACTTTTGCCGTCTCGGAACCCTTTCCTGAAGGCATATTTACCCATACATCATCTCCCTTCGTGAAATCATGCAGTGGAGCAGCTGAATAGTTATGGTTAGTTTTTGAGTGAATTGTTCCAACTCCATATTTTCAGTAACATCTGGTTTTAGAAGGTCAAATCGTGATCTAGAATGCCGACCGAACATTATTTGACTTGGTGTTCTTGTTTGTCGATCTTTTTACGGTATTTATGTAGGAAAATAGTTAACTTGCAAATCTTTGTGACTGATTTAGATTTTGGTTACTGGCTCGCATTCGTTCTTTGAAGGTGTGAATGTTCAAATTCACTTGAGGTGAGTTGTGGCCCATTATCCGTCACCAAGATCTTGGGTTAACCCAGTCTAGCAAATATCGAACGGAGAATATCTATAGGTAGAGTTAGATGTAATGTTGTTCATCGGTATAACTTCTAACCAATTCGTATAGGAGTCAATCAGTATCATCAACATTTTACCTTCAAAAGGTCCCGCAAAGTCCAGATGAAGACAATATCAAGGGTTTGGGATATACCCCATGGATGTAGTGGTGCATTTCTGTCATTTTTTCGGGACTGTTGACATGAAATACATGTTTCTTTTTCATGAATGATATCAATGTTAATATTTGGCCAATAAACGTGCAGTTTTGCTAGTGACTGCCATGCAGTCACAACAACCGCAAATATCTGTTATTTCAAAGTTTTGGGGGATGGACCATCGGGGGTAGTTCGTTTCTGACTTTGTAGCACAACAACTGGCTCCTGCATGAAAGCTCATCAAAGCAATTCATTTGTTCAGTCAATCACCAAAATTTCGTGATTTTGAAAATTCACTTGAAAAGTTGTCAGAGAAAAAGATTTTTCATTTTGCAACTTTGAGGGCCCGTAACATGGTAACGAAGGATTTTAGGAACGAAAGTTATATGAAGTACTGCTGATATTTTGACCCCATCTATACATTTCCGAGAGTAAACCCTGTATATACGTGGGACACCCTGTACATACAATATACTCGAATGATGAATTATAGTTTTGCTGCTTGAACCGATCAATACATAATGTAAAATGAATGTTTTTGGACTTTTAGAAAAATACATTGAAAATTCAAGTATTTCAATTGCTCACAGACTTACAACTGGACCGACAAAAATGTCATTCAGTCGTCATTCTTCTGGGGTTACATCTTCCCTCAAGTAAGTGCAGGATGGTTAGCATCAAGGTTTGGTCCCAAGTGGTTTTTGATAGGTACCATGGGAGTAACTTCTGTGGCTGGTCTCCTACTCCCAACGCTAGCTGCAACATTTGACTCAAAGGGTGTCATGTTCTGTAGGGCACTGCAAGGATTCTGTCAAGGATTTGTTTTTCCATCTGTACACGGTTTACTAGCCAAATGGGTGCCGTCGCCAGAAAGAAGTCGACTAGGAACCTTCGTTTATATAGGTATATTTTATAGAATATTGAATAGATCATACAATGTGAAAACCTATGATTCATTCATTTATTCATTCATCCTTAAAAGCTCCAAAGCTCATTTAATTGGATTAATTTGAACAAAATAAGTTGAATGAATGTCTTGATATAAAAACGGGTCTCAAAAACTTATGATGTTTACAAATGTAATAATCCAGTCATTTAAGCTTAAATTAGGTAAGAATCCCGAAATTCGAGATACCCAGCTGTAAGTCTGTGAATACTTGTATATTGACACCCTAAAAGTTGTCTCAAAACCTACATATGGTAGGGTGTAGATAGCTCGGGATGGATACGGCACGCCATCAACTCCATCGAGACAGCACGAGCAACGTTTCAATAACACGCCACTTTCAACAATCGCGGAGAAGCCACGGTTGAAACGGCTGAAGAAATATACAGGATGTCCCAAGCTATTGAAAAAACTTTTCTCACACCAGAACAAAAATAATTTCTAAAGTTCATTCCTAGTACCTACAGCTTGGCAAATCTAGCTGTGCCCCAGAGATGCCCGAACGATAAAGAGAGATGGTTGGGAACTGTCCACTACCAACTTTTATTAGGAAGTACAATTGTGAAAAGGATTTTAGCTTGAATAAATGTCGGTTGTGCAATTGGAAATAATTGATATATGATTGCAAATAATATATAGTGTTGTAAATCATGCCGGCCGCCACTCGTAGCCATAAACCAATCGTGATGTAGCTAAGAGCGCGCGAATGTATGATGTTCACTGCCGCTCTAGATGTAGCGAGAATAATGCTACCGATTTCGATGGCATTTCGGCGAAATTTTCTAGCGCATTCGATTAAGATATATNTTTGTATTCTACAATATTGATAATGAATACAAATAGCAAAAAACCCATAGGAAATGAGATATTTCCAAAAAAAGTGCAAAAAAAACGATTTTTGTGACCTTTGACCTTGAAATTTAATAGTTGCTTACACCCTACCATATGTAGGTCTTGAGACAACTTTTAGGGGGTCAATATACAAGTATTTACAGACTTACAGCTGGGTATCTCGAATTCCGAGGTGAACTTACTATAATGACTGGACTATAAAGCTAGAAAGAAAAACATACTCCACTATCTTCTATTGAGTAGTGAAGAATAATAGTAAAAGGTGCTTTAGAAGTAGGAATTCCAAAGGAATATCAAGAAATGGAGCTCGTTTAGTGCTTCGTGATGAAACTAATGAAATAATTTCTAAAGCATTTATTTTTTTATCCACAATATCCTGAAATCAGTTCGTATTCAGGTTGTTCGTATTTATTTTGTAGTTTCCTGATTTCATTCAAAATTATTACATGTTCTTCCAACCAAATTAAGGAAGCAAATTGAAACCGGGGTATTCTAAACTATTGCTTAGAAACTTCATAACATTTAGATTGTGGAAAAATACATGGCTCATAAGGAAGCGCAACGTTCTGTTTGCTGAGCTGAGCATATTGTTGATTTTAGTTGTGAAAAAAAAAGTTTTAATGAACCTAACCCCTAAGCCTTTTATACTTTCTTTTCTTTCTTAAATATTTAGATCTTCCGCAAATAGAATATTCCAAAACAAAGAAAAGATCGTACAGAAACGTTATCATTGAACTTCACTATGAACTATCTATCTTGTGAGATATCAGAGGAATAGTTTCAAAAATTGTATGGAATTCCAAATTTGTAGTTTTTTCAGAAAAAACGTATGCTTTCTGGAAATCAGTATACACTGTATCTAGTTGGGATTTGCATTATAGTCTCGAAATACCTGGTGACTTTTTGAATAAATTAGTGTTTATCGATGTTTGCGTCAACTTTGCTTCCAGATTAACGAAGTGCAATAATTCAGATATTTTCCATTAGTCAGGAAAATATTCGAGAAATAGAATCTGACCGTGTAACCACTCATACCAACCTTTTAAAGTATAAAGAGGTATCATACCCTGCTGAATTCAGATAGTGGAGAAAAACTCTGCGAATATTTCAGATATTTCATCTCCATAAATGAACTGACATTCATATCTGGAAGAATCTTAATCAGTACTCGGTTTTGAAGTATTGAACCATTTTCAAATAAACTTATTAAATTATTTTCAAGTTAATTGAAAATGCTTTAACGAACCGAAACCAATCGTAACAAATGAGAAACTCAGCAGAAATCAGACAAGAGTCATTTTCTTTATCCTACATTGAATATGAATTATAATAAATAGGAATTTCTACAAAATAAATAGGTTATCAGTCGAACAAAATATAGCTTCTGCCTGAAAAAACATCGCAATATTTAAAAAATTAGATATTTTACATTTTTACTCAAATAGCGCTATCAATACTTCACCACCAATAGTTTTATTTGTCACCTGCAAATTTCTGTCAGCTCTCAGTAAATTAAACATATCCATATTAGCTATTAACCCATCATTTCTTCTGTCACCACGTTCTCATACACACCATAACATAAAAATATCATTAAGACTTCTGTGTAGAGTTTTGTGTAGAGATCTCTAAAATTTTGATAATCATTATTCCAATTCAAAGCCACATGTATTGTGTTGCGAATCAAATAATGGGCACATTTTGATAAATTTAGAATGCATGATAAGATAGTTCATTTTTGAAAGCAACAGCAAATATTGTTCGGAGAATTTAAATGTAATTCTCCACTGTAGATGAAGAAACATAACTATTTGCTTAACTTCATAAGGATGTATTTCGTTGGCTTTCAACAGTTTTGTTATCTTTATATGACTTACATTGTTATTCTATGTAATTCATTCTGTACTTTCTGAAGAATTTTTTTCTATGTGGATATTTATACGTTTTGGTTGAATGACGCATTCCAAAGAGCACTACTACAATTTTAACTTTCAACATCAGCTTTACATTAGTATTGCATATGACAATGGCAGAACATTTCACAAAAATAAATGAATTAAAGAAAAATAAGTTTCGTTTTCATAGCTGAAAGATAAAAATTGTTGCTGAATCTGACGTAGAAAACCAATTCAAAATATATTTTGAATAAGTAGACAAATTCACACACGACAGTGCGACAGTGCAACAGTGCGAAAAAGTTCCTACTTAATCAATTATTTGAATTGATTTCTGGAAACTAAGTGTAGCTCAACCATTCATGTAATGAAAAATTTCAAGATCAGCAGAAGGTTGATTGTGGTGAAAATACATGTGCGAAAATGAAAATCGACCTGTGAAATTGTTCGATCTGAAATCTCTACATTGTATTTATTCATTTCTCGAAGCAACTCGTTGTAAAAATTCATCAATATTTGCAACTTATTTGACACAACATTTTTAAGCTTCCCCCGTTGGAACGGTGGTATGCATGCTACTAACAGGCTACATATCTGCTGGATGGTACGGATGGCCAATGGCATTATACTTGTTCAATGGATTGGGTTTGGTTTGGTGCCTCATGTTTGCATATATTGGGTGTAATTCCCCAGCTGTCCACCCAACAATATCCCGTGAAGAACGATTCTATATCGAAAACAGTCTGGGGCAACAAGACTCGACCAAAGTAAGTGCGTCTTTCATTATTTCATAAAATTGGTAGATATTTAAAAGAATCTTTTATATTTACTATAAACAGTTGTTAAAAATTATTGGTATACTTAGGTGCGTGAAAATCAACCAGCTTGAAATATCAACCAAACTTTTTTATCTGTTACTCTTTAATTTGATAATTTCTTCAATGAATAGAAGGAAATAAATGCCAGATAAATTCACATTCTAATGAAGTACGGTTAATAGACATTATACGAGGGAAAACACAGTTATGTTTCTATCATCTAGATTTAAGACACATTTTGGTGAAAAACAGATTTAGGATGAGACTCACAACTATACTATGTGCAAGCTTGGTTCATTTCCTGAACATTGTTTCTCCAATCTTTTCAATATCACGATTCGTTTCAAATTCATCAATCATTGAATAAATACTTGCGTTTCCTCTTGGTATTCGTCATATGCAACGATCAAGCATGCTCCCCTGGAAATGTCAAGGTGAGCAGCTCCTGTTGCGGAGTGGAATAATATATTCAAACGCTAATTCGTGGAATGCCTCGGAGAATGGAAACTATTGCCAAAACTACAGGAGGCAACACTCCATATTGAGAAATTGCTTCATTGTTTCCTTTTTCAATCGATCGCTACTTGCGTTATCGTTCGATTATTATTTTTTCCATAATTATTTCAAAGAATAAAGAGCACAAATCAATAATTCATGCATTCGAAACGGAATATAATATGAAAATGAATGAAGAAACACTGTATAGGTAATGGAGTATGCTAAATGATAGAAACATAACACTTCAACATCATATTTAATGCACCTAGGTATATATTGCGTACTCCAAAAGTTCCGAAACAGTCAACTATCAACGTATTTTCAAATTCAGTATGTTGTTACAATAACTTATAATAATAACTTATGTACATAAAATAGATAATAAAAATTTCCTTAGACTTGACTTGTTTGAAGAGTTGGAGATTTCTAAAGAACTTTCCAACAATGATCATTGTTTGTCCTTCTTCATAAGATACTGTGACTGAACCACATGGCCTCAATCCAAAAATGTATTTTATTGACTATAAGCCTATTTTGTTGTATATAATTCAAATATTACAATGTACAATTCACTTATCTTGATACTTCCTCTTGCCTGACAAGTAAGTAATCTCAAACTTATTTTCCAAATTTCTTAACCTTAAAAAATTTTACAACTTCAATTTCACTAAATTCCCTTTTCAACTAGATCACTTACTTTCAGGTGAGCACTGATGATGACGAAAGTCGAAAGCGCTTTGCAAGAATTTTAAAATATTACACACTTTAATACAAAACCTCTTCGATTCATTAATAGATTTCATTTTTGATACTACTGTTTTCGTTTATGACAACGACTATTACAAACAAATACTTGTTACTCCAATGGGATCAACTTTATCACCTATTCTTGCCCAATATGTTATGGATGATTCATTACATGAATGTATTCCAAAATTGTCATTTCAGATTCCTTTTTTAAAAAAGTTTGTGGACGTTATAATATGTGCTGTACCTTTTGACAAAATTGATGATATAAAATAGTATATTATATACCTAGGGCGAGAAGTGAGCTATTATTTACCGAGCATTTTTATATCCGGAGGCGCATAGCGCCGAGAATTTTTATCACTACTAACATTGATATATTAACAATTTTAATTTTGGCATTAGTTGTTTTCTAACAATTTGTTGTATATATCGGAATATCAAGTAGACTGGAGCGTGTTTCTAATCAGACTGGCTTTATTATTTTTTATTATGTATTTGTAATTGTAAAAATTTGGCATGTGTCAAATTTTGATATGAATCTAGGAAATATCTCTTTGCATTTTTGATATATTTCAATGTTCCACTACTCTCATCGCTTCTGTATGTTCAGAGCTTAGAATTGCATTATAGTGAGAAAAAAATTTCCTTAGTTATATGATCTCAGTTTGTCAAATGCCGTTTTAATTCAAATTTAGATGTCATTTTGAAGAAATTAAAAAATCTATATGATTAAAACGTCAATATAATTAATTGAAAAATGGGTGAAAATTCAAGTGACGATGATTTAGAAATGATGTGTACCCCCGCCTGATTTGTCACAAATGTACAATTTATTATAATTTCAAATAATTTTCAAGCGTATTTCCAATTTCCTACTTCTAGTTGATAATTAAGTTAACAACAGTTTCTGTGAATATCTTTAAAATTATAAAATTGTTCTCATTATTAACCTAGGTGTTTTTTTATCATCATTATTTACCAAGGATGAGAAATATTAATTATCGTTAGGAGAATGGAGTAAATAATAGCAATTTCTCAGCTTAGTAGTGAAAAAACTATTTTTAACAATTACCATCCATTTATTCAATTCACCATAGAAAAAGAAAAAAACAAAACTGTACCGTTTTTAGATACTCTTTCAATCAGAAAAGACGATAACTCTGTTATATTAGATTATTTTACTAAACCCTTTAATTCAGGCAGATGTATAAACTATCTATCCTGTCATCCACAAAAAATGAAAATTAATTTAGTTCTTGGTTTAAAAAATCGAATAGAGAAAATAAAACGAAATTCTTGTGCTCTAACACAACACATTCTAGATAATGATCATTCTGTCGATTATACTAACACCAAAATTCTCCATTTCGAATCAGATTCAAGTAAAAGGCAATTTCTAGAGATGTCTGGAATTAAAATTGAAGAAAACAATATCAACAAAAAGACAGACATGGACAATCTCAGCAAAATTCATTAATTTTTACTAACAAAAATAAACCTGAATACATCCTGTAATATTCAAACAATATAAATCACCATGATAATCGACTTTAAAAAATTATAGCAAAGAGTATTCCACATTATTCAATGTCAAAAATGTCATTCTCATGTTCAATATTTCTCTCAAAATTAAAATTCATAAAGTAATAATCCTCACATAATACAGAAATGTTACTGATTTTTCCGTTATTATGTTTTATATCTATACTTATTATGTGTTTCTTTATATTACAGCCCTCGATAAAGCTAGTAAACGTTAGCGAAAGCTCGGGGAGCTAAAAAACAACAGTTGAAAATCTATTGAATGAATTAATATTTTTAGATGAACCAAGTGGTCTCAAATGAATAAACTGAACTGCTGAATTAGTTCAATAAATTGTAACTATTTTGTAAAAATATTATTACAATACAAGGCAAATGACAACGACAGCAGTACACACATTGAATCAATTTCAGGGTTGAGATAAAATAACAACAGTCCAGAATTCAGTAGGCCCAAATGAATGTACAGAACTGCTGAATTGATTTCACGAATTTCCACTATTTTGTAAAAATCTTATTAGAATCCATAAAAAAATATAAAATTTCAATACACTTACAGTAGAACTCATCACAGTTCATTAGTCTTTGGACTCCACTGGACAACGAGGCTGTGAGAAAACTTATGATCATTCAGGATATAGAAGTATGTTTCAATTGTACAATTATGAAACAAGTAATATTCAAATGAACCTGTGTAAATAATTTGAAGTTGATTTCTAACAAAGTTTCATGAATTTGCAGAAAATTCCGACGCCCTGGATCAAAATGATGTTATCAGGTCCATTCTGGACACTAATAATTACACAATGTGGTTTTGTATGGGGTTATTGGACATTGCAAACTCAAATGCCCCTTTATATGAGTGGAGTTATGCATTTCGATATAAAGTCGGTAAGTTGATTCCTGGCAGTAGCAGTGCTGCGAGCAATACTGAACTATCAAAAAGAAGAAGAATAAATTCATTAGTTCAGTTATTTTTCATATTAAAAATAAAATATTCTGAAATACGTCAGCAAAACACTAAAACATAAATTTCATCGTAGTAGTCTTGGCAATATCTATTACTCAGGGCCTATGGAGAATTAGTTCCATATGTAATCCGTCTTCATTCCGGTCAATTTAGACATCCAAGGGTACAAAGATTTGCACCCAGCTCAAAGATGGCAGGAAAATTCATCAATTCGATACCTGAAAAAAATTTACTCGGGGTCAAAAGTTACAAAAACGGGTTTTTCGTGGTTTTCAACAGAACGGTAATTTTTATCATAAAATATGCCACGATCCTTTTCTCCTATGAGCCACCACTTCTGAGATATAACGATTCAAAAAGTTATCTTCATCGTCTGATATTTGATTTAATAAATCTATGGCAGTTTTTACCACTCAACAGAATTTTTTGCAGAAACTCACAACAAAACTCGGTTCATTTCAATGTTGCTGAAAATATATTGATAATATTGATAACAAGCTAATGATGGTGCTGATGTAATGATAACTCAAACAGCAATAGCGCAATTCAATCCAAAAAATACAACTATTGCTGTAGGGGAAGATGTAGAATTACTCGTATTACTCACCACTCGAACTCAAATCGAAAAAACAATTTTTCGTATATTCATCGAAAAGTTCATCTGCTTTTGCAAAGTATCAGATTCATGCTTATTTTTACACGCAATAACTGGTTGTGATATCTGCATTTTTTAGGAAGGGTGAAACAACAGTTTTTGAAATGTATGAAGAACAAGATTCAGTTCAATGTGCTGAAGTTTTGAAAAAGAGTAATTCAATATGCATATTTCGTTGAAAATACTCGAAATGAAAAACAAGTGCAATTAACTTGTTTCCTCCAACCTCAGCGGCTGCTCATCAACATTTTTTACGGGTATATTACGAAGTTCAAGTGTGTCTTGGGGCTAGGGCCCAAAAGACTGCGCCGGAAAAATTTCTGAACACAATTTTATGCAACTGTAAAGAGGGGTGTAGTGCTCAATGTGGTTGCGAAAAAGTTGGACTGTTTCATTCTTTAGTATGTCCAAATTGTCAAGGCCGGTCGTGCTTCAATGTTGCATCACCAACAGTTGAGGATTCGTTCGATACCAATGAAGAGACACGGGATTTATCACTTCACCCGAGATGAAGAAAAAGAAAAAGGGGAAGAAGAAGAACAAGAATAAGAGGAAGCCGAAATATTAGAGAATTTTGAATCAGAAGAACAAATTCTCCTATTTTTTTTTTCATTCACACCGCTATCATCATTTTCAACCCTTGTCAATATCTTTCAGTATTCAATAGTATGAAATCAAACAGAAACAAAACAGATCCTTGCAATAGGCCTACCAGGGGAACCATGTTATAAAAGTACACTACCTCAAAGGTGGCGTGAAAACGTGTGCATTGTTATGACGATTAGAACACTTCCAACTTTCTGAATCGTTATGTTTCAGAAACGGTGGCTCTTGAGAGAAAAATATTCAGGCATTTGTTTATAGATGATTATCTGATCTACAATTTTTTCCTGATAAAACTGACCGTTATGCTGGAAATCGCGAAAAAACCCGTTTTTGTGATCTCTCACCCCGAGTAATTTTTTTTTCAGGTATCGGATCAATGAGAATTTTTCAGATTTCATTTATAATAGTATTTTGAACTATCTTACTAATTTTGAGCTAGGTGCGAATTTTTATAGCTTTACTCCTATTTTTTGGTCTAATTCGACCGGATAATATTGTGACTTATTTCGTTATTCCAATTATTCAATTTTTGCAAATATTGATTTTTAACTGAACCTCTTGAATGTTGTTTCATAAGCCCCCATTTTCTGTGGATTATTTGGGGATTGCAACCCTCACTTGTAGGGTATTGCTCTTAGGGATTTCTACGCTCTAAAATGTATTTAAACTTTGAATTGAAATAGACAATTTTTCCGATCTTTCATAAATATGCACAATGATCGATAATGACTTTATTGTGTTTCATATTGTACATGATTACAAGTAGTGTGCTATATGAAGCATAAAAAACATTACAAACGCTTCATTCTAAAAAGCAAAATTCTTGTAATTACATTCAACTAGAATATTGTTCTGTTGAAAATACTGTCTGTGGTAACGAATTTCGCTAAACCAAGTTAGCAGACAAGTTGAACAGTTCTAGGTGATTACCAGAATTAGTCAACTCTAGTCATCTCCTGATGATGCTAACTTGGTTAGCGAAACTTCCATCGAGAGACAGTGTTTTTTGCCAGATGTTGCAATTTTGTCTAGCAAGCATGGAATACTTTTGGTAAAAGTACAGTATGTGGCATCAAACACCCATTATAATTTCGAAGTGGTGAAATGAAGTTGTCAGTTATATGTTCGTACTCGATCACCAATGACATTATTCTAAATAGTAACATGGCGTATCGAAGTTATGTTCTATTCTTATGAAAAACGTCATTTACTGATTTCCACATTCAAATTACTCATAGAAAGTATTTTCAAAAATATACATACGGTTGTGGAAAATATATCAATTACTTCAGAAATTACATAAAAAATATCGAAAATGGACCTATTCAAACCCAGTTGAGTAGTTCATCATGTAATAGAAATGCATACAACATCAAAAATTTTATACCCGATAGTTATTTTGTGATTTATTTCATTTTGAAATAATATAACAAATTGTAATTCAACTATGATTCAGTTCTGAACTTATTTTTTGCAAAATATACTTCTAGGCAATTTGAACAACAGCAAAAACAACAGAAAAAATATTGCAATTTTCACGTGAATTAATTAGGAACATAAACATCCTGACTAAACAGCAATTAGTAGTTATTGTGACCTCTGTTCCTCAGTAGCATATTGACATGACTGTGCATTGAGACAATCAAGTGATTGATATTTCCTTGCGCAATATTACATTCCGCTATTGCTGTTGCAATTAACTCTTCTACATTTTGGGGTGGGTTAATGCGGTTTCGAACTGCTCTAGGAAGAAAACCCACATGTTTTCAATAGGATTCTGGCCACTCAGGTGGCCAGTCTCGTCGAGTAATTTGTTCTTGTTCCAGTTCTTCCCAAACCATACTTTCTCAATGTGGCGGGCCGTTGTCTTTCATGAAGATGAAATTCTCACCTATTAACATTTTCAATATGGACTCTACTTCTCTACTTGTCATATTATCACGTATATGAATCAATAACGTTCAGCGATTAAACATGATGAACATTTCTGTCCCTTCTCAATAGAAAGCAACCTCTCGCAACATTGTAAGCAAAAGCACGGTGTCATTGAAGTAGAGTAGGTACCTTTCTTGCTCGAAGATTCGCTCGATGGAGTCTTCTTTCAACTGTGACACGGCCAAATGTACCTTGAAACTGAGCCCTAAGGGCTGAAGCATTTCGATGCCCACGAGCCTATTGAACCAAATGCCGATCCTCTCTTTCGAATGATACTCGAGTTCACCCACTTCGTGGCCTTCTTTGCACTGTTCCAAATTTTTCATACCTTATGAAAAATTCACAGAATAAAAGATTTTGGAATATTTAACATTCTTCGTTTATTGTAATTAGAATTTCAAGCATCATGCAAAACAACAATTATTGTCCTGTTAAAAGCAAATCACCAATGTATTATCCGTCAATATTTTTTGTTCATTTACCGGATAGTTCAACTTTTTCACCTAGCAACAAAAACGCAACAAACATACATCACCTAAATTACACATTGGGGGTCTAAGACTTTTGTGTGTAGTTTGAAAATGCATTTTCTTCCATTGTGGAACATCAATATAACAATTTTTCATTCAATGAGTTGAAACTAGAAAATTTCATTACTTTATTTTTTCAAGTGAGAGTAAAAACGTATATAACATATATGTATAAACTCCTTTTGAAGAGTACACATTTCGAACTGAAACCATTCAGTCTATTTTGAAACATCAATTTTTCGGGAAATCTTCAAACTTTATCTTTAAATTTCAGAACAGCCTATTGTCTTCTCTGCCATATTTTGTCCAATTAGCTACGGGCCCACTATTCAGCTGTTTATCTGATGCAATGATTAATAAAGGAATTTGTTCCATTGCAACGACCCGAAAAATAATGAACTTCTTTGGTGAGTACATGAATGAATAACCTGATTCATCATCAAAATATTTTTCAACTTGTTGTTTGAGTTGAATTAAGTAAGTGAACATTTTTCTTTCGGTATGATGGTTTTACTTCCAAGAATCAGAATTATAGATCAAACATGTCGAACATTCCTTATTTGGTACACTATACAGTCTCTGATAAAAAAATCATTTTCTCACAAATTTCCAAAAATTTTTTTTTGTTCCCGATCCTTCACGTAAAATCCCTCAAATGGTTTCAAAATAAGTGTGACAGCTGAGAATATGCAACAATCTTCCGTTGTATGTTCGATAGCTAGCATACAATATTGTATGAAGTCCGTCCAAGGACCGATATCTCAAGAAAATGTTGAAATTATATTTTAGATCATGTATGAAACATCAATGATGTTATCTCAAGTTACTTCACTATGTTTCGATTGTTAGTATCCACAATCGTCTTCGGGTGATAACTGGACTTATTCGGCGGAAGGTCATCTTGAATTTAGACAGGTGGGAGCCTGGCTCCTTTACCCTTTGGACTGATGTTTGCCAGAAGGACAAACGGGTCATAACTGATGTGAGTGTTGATGGTATGGCGGCATGAGTGTCCTCAGACATCAGTACTGCCCTTCACGGTGTACCCCTGCCTGGCTGGGGTGAGTTGAATGAAAAAGTTGTTCATCTTTCAACGGAAGATATAGGGACCTTATTCGACAGAGTGTCGGGGCCTTCTATATCGGGAGGTGTCGTCTACAGTATAATCCATAGCTTCCCTGACTAATGGGTTTTCATGACTTTCTGCACCATCGAAAACTCTCTGATTTCTCGACTGAATGGACTGCCAAATGGAAGGCAGCTGCAAATCTCTCCGGATGGCTTCATTCCGCATGAACCAAGGAGCATTCACAATCATCCTTAATAGCTTGTTTTGCAATACCTCCAGAATGGTGATATTAGATTTCGCCGCTTGTCCCCAGACGCCTGAAGCATACATGATGGCAGGCTTGAACATCGTATTATATAGATGGTTATTTTGTTTTTGAAACTCATTTTAGATTTTCTGTTGATCAGAGGGTACAGACGTGCTATCCGACCCTCGATCTTTGATTTAACGCTCGTAGTGTGTGGGTTCCAAGTGAGCCTACGGTCTATTAGAAGGCCGAAGTCCTTTACCCGCGCTTGCCAGACAATCTCTCTTCCAGAAATTCTCACTTTTCTGGCCGGAGAAGATTTCCGTCTTCCTATGGTTATTGCCTGAGTCTTATCCGGGTTCACTCGGATCTTCCAATCAAGGTATCAGCGCTCGAGGTCATCCAATGCACGTTGCATATAGACGATGCCGAGCTCCCGACCCATGGAAGATGAGAGGAGAGCCGTGTCATCGGCGTACAGAGATATATTCACACGCTCGGGCCTCGGAAGGTCACTGGTGTAAAGTGAGTACAACGTCGGAGAGAGCACGACCCCCTGTGGCACTCCAGCAAGGATCTCTCTGTTATCAGACAGAGATCCTTCTACTCTAACCTGAAATGTCCTGTCTTTCAGGAAAGACCCGATCCACCGGAGGGTGGATCGGGCAGAACTTTTTTGTTGGAGTTAAGCTCTTTGATGGTGTTTTCGACCAGCCTTAGAGCCTGTAACTCAGTGGAGTTGGACCTATTCCTCCGAGATCTGATTATTTATAGGTTCCGCTTGATCAGAGGTTTCCATATGTTGCGTATATCTACGCTAGCTTGTCTGAATGCGTTGTTGAACAACATATATGCGGCTTCTTTTTATTTTCTTCTTAACCAGTGATCTGGTGATTTTTGTTAAGTGTTTGGATGTCGACCGACCGACCGACCTCGATCCGCACTGTACTATATAGGTAAAGTGATGTTTGTTACGTGTTCGGAAGTAGACTGTCCATACGTGATATGCTTCCTACTAGATATTATTGTTGATTTTTCCTGAATTCCTCTTCTTCTTGATTGACCTCTTCTTCCCGTAAAGGTTTGAAATGTTAAATCTAAGGTTCTAACGGATAGAAATATGCTGAACTGATTTTCGGGTTTTGATCCGTGTTTTGTGTGATTATCCTCACTGGGATTGATCTCACGACGTTTCGACACAGTCTCGTTTGTCTTCTTCTGGTGATGTTTGTTAAGTGTTCGAAAGTCGACCGATCTTACTCGATCCGTTCCCTACTATATAAAGTGATGTTTGTTACGTGTTCGGAATGAGATTTTGCAGAAAGCTGAAGTAAAACCACGAGACACCTGTGAAACGTCTTCCATTTGGAAGATTCGTCGCAAGTTACTTCCTACATATGAAAAGCAGGAAGTATTTAATTAATTTCACTTGGTCGGTACGACCAACCGATAGACCGGTTTCGAGGTATTGCCCCATCAACAGTACCGGACAGGTCACTTCAGACGGAGTTAAACGTCTGAGTATCCCAACCAAACGAAATGAATTCCAGCTAGTCATAAACTCTTTCTGCAGTTGATTCAGTGGGATGTCTACTGCGCCACCTGCAAACGAAGCCAGGAAAGAACCCCTCAAACACATCCTCCGTGGTCGAAGTCAGAATAATGATGACATTCCGGAGAGGTGTATTACATGCCCAGAGTTCAGGTGAAAAATACCTTACCCCTTGCCTCTCATGTGGACCTACGATATTGTAGGTACCTACGCAGATATCCGACGGAAAGTCAACTAACCTAATTGTATAGAACTGGCCGATACTTGATGAAAATCCATATTAAAAAACTAATCAATACAGTTTATTGTGAAAATCATACAATAAACTGTATTGATTAGTTCGTTGTCGCTGTGCAATGTCTTTCATTTAGAAGATTCATTGCAAGTTACTTCCTGCAAATGAAAAGCAGAAATTAAGTTAATTTGGTCGATACGACCAAACGATAGACCGGTTTTGGGGTACTTGTCCCATCATCAGTACCGAGCAGGTCACTTCTGAAGGAGGGAACCGTCTGAGTATATATATATACACAGACGAATATGTGAGTGAGAAATTGTCATAAAATCACAAAATAACATTCATCTTAAACCGAAGCAATCTCAACTAAAGAAAATTACCTACCTTGTCAAACAATATCATCAATTGAATCATTTATAATGAACTTTCATCTCATAGAAATTGTTTTTCTGAATATAAATTGTCTCAACTCATCGATCTCTTAGGTTTAAGAATTTCTGCAAAAAACCCGACTATAGAGGCTGAGATATTGCTACTTTGTTATTTCAGTTTTATTAGAAATAATTTCTTCATGCATTCCATATTGATCATTTCAACTCTTTTCAGCTCAAAGACCGACAAACAATATCATCAATTGAATCATTTATTATGAATTTTCATCTCATAGAAATTGTTTTTCTGAATATAAATTGTCTCAGCTCATCGATCTCTTAGGTTTAAGAATTTCTGCAAAAAACCCGACTATAGAGGCTGAGATATTGCTACTTTGTTATTTCAGCTTTATTAGAAATAATTTCTTCATGCATTCCATATTGATCATTTCAACTCTTTTCAGCTCAAAGACCGAAACACATTAACCATAATCTCAGTATATCAAATTCCAAATGAGAACCAAAGTATAAGATGACATTCTTTTTCTAGGATTATTTGTACCAGGAATAGCTCTAGCTATAGTTGCGAATATTCGAATAGATCAACCTGAAATGGCAGTAGTTCTATTGGTTTCGGCAGTTGCATTCAACAGTGCTTGCATGAGCGGTTTCATCGTGAACCACATGGATTTATCTCCCAACCACGCTGGCATTTTGATGGGTATCTCAAACGCCATTTCACACTGTTGTGCAATAATGGCACTATTATTTGCTCAATATGTGGTTACTGATGAGGTAAATAGCAATGAGATGTATAAGATTTACAAACAAATTCAGAAATCACGCAGGAGGTTGGAAAAAAGTTCGCAAAGGTAGAAGTCGAACCTCTCGTCAAAGTTACAAAATACGTAGTTTAAAAGTTTAAAAGGCTGTAAATGATACTGGTGTTGGTAACCAGGTGACACGGCCACTTCACAGCAAATGCCATAACATGAAAATAGTTAAATGACTGTCAAAATGTGTTTTCATAGAAATAAGAAATTCATCTATTTTATCATGAAAACAGGACAGTTGTACAAAAAACTTCGTATGATATTTGTGTTAAAAGTTTCATTTCGTTCGTAAAATTGCTCAACTCGCTACGCTCGTTTCGCAAACTTTTTCACTCACAAAATAAAACCTTACTTTCAACACTCATATCATAAATAGCTATAGTGTTTATTATTGTGTTGTTGTTACACACCAAATATTCCAAAAAAAAAATATATTTCATAACTCTGTTACAGTGCGTATCATGCGTCAAATATTTGTCAATTATATGCAATGGGATCGCAATTCTTCCAATGGGATTGGAAAATTTGATGATAATTTCACGTTATTTCGAATTTGGCTGCATGTTTTCGGCCTTTTTATGACAAATAATGTTTTCCAATTAATCTTAAACTTCAAAACTTGATTCGTGGATCTTGATACACACTGTTAGGTACACATCTTAATCATGTATCTATTACGTTCATTCATACAAGGCTTAGATATGAACTCAACATGTTTTCGTGGATTAGACCCAGTGAGTCACATTACTTCTGATACTCTAAATCTGTCGTGATCTTGTAAAAAATTAATATAACTCGTATGGAACATATCTATAATATCAATTGAGAGCCGAATTTTTTGAAAACTTTGACTGCAACAGTGGAAATCTCAAGAATTGTTTTCGATTATTCGCTCAATGAAGTCGTTTTTCACGGTAGAATAAAAAAGCTTTAGAAAGAATATCAATCGCCTGCAATTTCATCTGCAGCAAAAGTCACTATTAGACTTTTAGTCTAATTATTCAGACTCAGGGACCACAACTCAGTATTTATTTAAATAAAATGTATGTAGATTTTCTAGTTCAACAAAAAATTACCGGAAATACACAGCCGAAAATGTGAATGTAACAGGATAAATATAAACAGAAATATAAAAAAATGTGAGAACTTCCAAACAAAAGAAGAATGAAAAATCTACTACTTTCACGTTAATTTTGAATTACACGAAAGAAAAAAGTTCTTTTGAAACAATTTTCTCTATTTAATATTTCAGGGAAATATAGCCCAATGGAAAATTATGTTCTATTCTGCTGCTGGAATCTATATGGCAGTAACCATTCTGTTTTTCATTTTTGGATCTGGAACAACACAACCATGGAATGATGAAGAAGGTATTTATATTGAAGTATTTATATCTTAAATTGGAATTAGTTTACAACTGATAATTTATTATGATTTTCACTTCGATAAGTTATCAAAATCGCGACACATGTTTCGCTATACAATAATTTCCCCAAGCAGGAATTACTTTTGAATTATAACCATTTCATATTCTAATTACCTACACTGCATCGCTGTCCTCACATTTAATTCCGTAAATTCTAGACATTTCCGAAATCTCGACTTTGTCCTTTGGATTTCCTAAAGGCTCTGTAATGTGTTACGTGTTTTCAATACCACCTTCATACCTAGGTTAGGTTAAGAATGAATGAAATCTCGACTTTTGGAAAAGACGAAACCCAAGAAAAATATTTCTCGGTTCCATACCACCAATACATGAAGAACTTTGAAAAATCACACACTACAGAGCCTTTTAGGAAATCCAAAGAAGAAAGTCAAGAGTTCAGGAAAAATCTGTGATTTATGAAATTTAATATAAGGACTGCGTTGCAAAATATTATGGACAGACTAAAAGATCTATTAAAATAATGGAAGACCAGAAAAATCAACAGTCATATACTGCAACAAAACCATTCCATAGACTTTAGTTCATTGAGATTAGTTAAAAAAGTTAACAACGACAGGCATCTAGATGCCTATGAGAGTGTAGAAATAAGTAAACATAATAATATTATGAATAACGATGGTGGACCAACACCTAATAGAATATCATATAGATTGTTGAAATGATATTTTAATTATCAAACTTATCCGACTAGTAGATAAGGCAACATTGTGAAAACAATTTAAGACCAGTAGGTAAGGCAACATTGTGAAATTAATTCAAGACAATTAAGACGCAGGTACCTAGCAGAGGTGTCTATAGTATAAATGAGGACAATATTGTATGTATATTCAGCTTAATATTTCTCTTGAAGATGATCACTTGGTGATCGAAAAACGTGTCGAGGTGTTGAAAATAACAGTTTGGTGTTAGGGTGAAACTCCAATAATATTCAGGTGAAAACAAGTCAATTAATTATTGATTATTACATTGTGATGGAGGGAATACGTATATGGTCATTTGGTAAGAACGAATTTAACAAAAGGGAGCTATTCAGATCAATTTGATCGTTCATTGTATACCGAAAACTCATTTATTTTCATGCGTTCCAGAACGTTCAATTCTTTCTACTAAAAATGAAGAGTTTCAATAGTTTCATTCTGGAACCTGATTTTTTTATGCGTTCTCTAAATGATCTTCCAGTTTGGCCTATATGTAAAACTTTAGACATCAACCACACGACAATTTATAACCTATTTGTTATTTCAATAGGCATATTCACATTATTATTGGTTTTATATGCCTCATTTACACCTACATCTGTCAATAAATTTGGATATCTTCATGAGTATCTCAAATGAGGTGACGTTCTTTATTTTCTCTCCACGTCTTTTAAATTTGGGTAATTTTTCGTTGCCTAATTATACAGTTTTTTGGACTGTAAAGAATCTATTAGACGCAATTTGTTTCATTAAATGCAGTTCTTCTCTGAAATTTAGATCGGACAAGGCAACTTCCACTAGTCTCTACAATACATTGAACATAAAATCAGTATTCCTACTTGTATATGATCTACCTATCACTGATGTATTATTCGCGTTTTCTCTTATTCTGTAATTGAAAAACTGGTTGCAAGTGATCGAAAAAACGATGTAGCAGAATTATTCGAGAAAAGGACGTGATTCATGTGTTGTCAAATAAGTTTATATTTTCGTGATACATTAATTGAATATTTGCGTTTGGTGATCAAAACGTGTTTAATATTGTCTGGTACAGAGATTGTAATCGAAGAAACTTGGTTGCTAGTTATCTAGCGGTGGAACCATCGGGTTAACATCATCCAAAATCGATACCTACTTCAGATCCAGATACATAATTCTTTGCAATATCACGAATACCGAAACATCAAACGTCGATTGATAACTTCAAGAATATCCTGAATGTCTTGTAAATGTTTCAAGCTTTTCACCTGTGTAACTGATTAGTTATTGAACGTCCGGATAATATTTTTCTCAGCATTGTGCATTCAGTGGTTCACTAAAAATGTCTGAATCATAAACGATCCAACGCTTGACATTTCCTAAAATCTTCGCTACAGAGTAATCTCTATGACAGCAAAGTAATATGTAGGAATAGTATCAGTTGTATTATTTTCATTTTCATAACCCTAATAATCCTAATCTCTCACGCACTAACCAACGGGGTTGTTTTATGTTCACATTGGAAAAGAACGGAAGAATCAAAAAAATTATTTCATTTACACTTTATACATTTGTTGAAGGCACAAGCAAAAAAATTATTCGAAAGTGTACTTATTTCTGAATGACTGTCAAACTTTTTACGACATTTATCAAAAAAACACTCTCTGGTTTAACGAACTCTTTAACAACGGAAGTGATAATGTTCATAGGAACATTATCAGCGTAGCATTTATCCCCTTGGTTCATTCTGCCCATGTGATCAGGAATTACCTGATTTGATTGATTTTCTTTAAAAAACGCAAAAATGATTTGCAATGAACCAATAATAAACAACCTTCTTTTCATCACCAGTTTTTTTTTTCAGAAAAACCAAAATCTGGAGCTTGACTTATCTCTGTTATATCCTCAACTTCATGTGTTCTATGGATACTTGGACGATCGAACCTCATCTTGTATCTACGTTTGTTTGAAGGTGGTTGCAATGTTTCATTGTGAATTTCATTAGTTCGGACTTCCATTGTCTGATATGATATAATATGATGAGAAATCTCTGAGAGAACAAATAAAATTGAAAATTTATACAGAATAGCTGAAAATAAAAATTATATAAGGCAAAAAACCTAGCCACAATCGTCCAGTTCAGTGTTAGATCTCATCCCGCAAAGGTTGAATCCAAACAAGTGAAAGTGTAAAGTGAAAGTGAATAGTGACCTACCTATACCAAAAAGAAATACCTCAGAATAGTGCGTGACGGATCCCTGATTCCCAGAATCACATCCATCCGAAGAAGGAGCAGAGATAACTCCCCAGGTAAAAGGAAATCACTCAAAACGAAATACCTGATACAGGTAAAATCAAGGCAACACCTACCTAACCCAGGTAAACGAACCCAGCCACCAACATCCAGGACGTCAGAAAATCAAGCTCAAGGACACCAGGTAGTATCGGCCTGACCATGACCCGAACAAGGTCAACAAAAAAAATAACAAACCCTCTCTCCTCACCTCAACCTGAACCTAGTCCCTCACCATCCTTCTCCTCTGAACCCCCAACAAGATCTCCCACACCGGAAACACCAAACAGACCAACAGAAAAAATCCTAAACATAAGAGACATCGCGGAAACACTTTCAAATCAGAAAACACTATATAACCTATTAAACACGACAGAAATACTACGAGGACAAATAACAGAACTTAAAGTGAGCTATAAAAGAACAGCACTATTAAAAACCACAAACACGGACAAAACTTCAGAAACTCTTCAAAAAATTATCAGACAAAGAACAGGCGACATCACAATAAAAGTAATCGACTTACGACCAAACATCCAAACAAAAAACAACACAACTAACACACCACACCTCTCATATGTAATAAAAGGAGTGGACCTAAACATAACTGAGGACGAAATCATCCATTTTTTGGATGAGGAAAAAATTCACTACATTAAGCTATGGAGAATCATCTCCAGAAGGACTGGCAACCCAACGCCATTGATAAGAATCATCACAAATAACAAGGACCATTACTCCAAGAGCCTAACCAAGGGAATCAGCATATACGGAAGAACACATGAATGCGAAGCCTCCAATCTAAATCCGGTACCACCAATTCCTAAATATTGCTGTATATGCAGCACCACCGGGCATCAAGCGCAGGAATGCCCTACCCACAAAACGAAATGCCCGCACTGCGGAGAAGCGCACACTTCGACAAAGTGCACAAAAATAAATAATCCAGTCTGCCCAAATTGCAGTGGGGAACACCCGGCATATTCTCTCAAATGCCCAAAACGAGCCACCCAACCTGAGAACCCAAAGGAAGTAGCTCCAGTAACAATTAAAGAACCCACCACAACAGTNAACCAGAAAACCCAAAGGAGGTAGCTCCAGTTACAGTCAAATAAACCACCACAGCCGTTCTTACCAAACAAATAGAAGCCATCATAAAGCTACAAACTACACTACTCCTGAACATCCTCCCTGACATGAGAACCGAAATCCTCACGATAACCAACGAGCTCTGCAAGACCATACTGGGACACACGATATTCGCCACAGCACACGGAAAAAAAATCGAATACGTATTTACCGAAATCACACCCGAAACTAATGGACAATAGACACACGACGCAAGAGAACGGACGTTTTCTCCTCGGAACCGTAAACGCCCAAGGGCTAACCCGCAAGAGGCAGCACACCAAACTACTACTACACACACACAAAATACACATACTAGGCATCACTGACACACTAACAAGGAACCCACCACACTTCACAGGATACCACACAATACACAGACCAAAGGACCAAAACTCTCGCGGGATAGCCATCTTCATCAAACACGACATACCACATAAAAACACTCCTAACCCCCACATATCTTATCTCTCGATTGTCTCGCAATCGATCTATACATATCCAACAGCACAATAACCATAATTACACTCTATAACCACTACCACCAAACACTTCCTAGAGAAATCATGGAATACACCTCATCCCTTCCTAAATCTTTTCTAATAGGCGACCTCAACGCAAGACATACACAATTCGGAGACACCAACACAAACGAAAGACTACTCACTAACTACCTACTAGAACACAACCCATACAGAATCCCATGCCCAGACCCGACGTTCCTGAGCCAACAGGGAGCCTCAGTCATCGACCACATCCTATGTTCAGAAAACCTAATGGAGGCGATGGATGACCAGGCCTACACTGGCGACACAATCACCTTCCCCTCCTAGTCAAAACCTTCCTAGACTCCCAAAATTCCAATCACCCCCGAATACATCACATACAAAAACTTCAAATACACCGACTTCAAAAAATTCCAAAGACACATTAACCAAAACCTACCACAAATCAGCAGACCTACCCTTGATAACAACAAACTCATCGACACACGAATCGACAAAATACAAACACTCATCCACAACTAAAACGACGAATCCACACCAAAAACAACTAGACGATGCGACTAAACTCCACTACCCCCCACCTAGTAAACCTAATCCGCAACAAAAGAAAACTCTACAGGACCTACATAAAAACTAGAGACCCCGCTACTAAAACGGAATGGAACAGACAAAACGCAAGAATACGCCTACTCATCAATCTTTTCACCCAGAAAAGATGGATGGAAGAAACAAGCAAACTAGACTACAAAAACGGCTCAGCATTTTGGAACAAATTCAAAATACTTACACGACAGAAGCAAAAAACACCCAGCCACCTAATGATCGAAGACAACGCCATCTCCAACCCAACAGAAAAAGCTGAAGCCTTCTGATAAACACTTAGAACGACGTACAATATTCCTACCAATGAACACTTCGACATCGAACACATGAACAACATACACCAACAAATCACCACACACCTAGGCAGACACCCAGGACCAATCCCGATTGACCACACTGCCCCCTTCGATCCCCTATCAGCGAGGACGACATTCTCAAGGCCATCCAACGCGGAAAAAACATAGCCCCAGGGCCAGATACAATAAACCGCAGAACTCTAAGAAACCTACCAGACACCATCCTACCATACCTTAGCGATATCCTGAAATCATGCATAACCCTAGCGTGCTTCACCAAGGCCTGGAAACACCATAATGATCCCCAAACCTCATAAAGACCCTATCAACCCCGAATCCTACCGACCAATCAGCCTCCTCAATTGCCTAGGCAAACTACTTGAAAGATTACTAACCGACAGACTCACCGACTACCTACAAGAACACAACATTATACCACCACACCAACACGGCTTCAGGGTCGAACACTCAACACAAAACACTCTCATAGAGCTACAAACACACATCACACAAAACATAAACGCCTCGTTCGGCACGTTAGCTGTGCTACTCGATATACAAAAAGCTTTCGATAGGGTCTGGCACGCAGGCTGATAGCCTCATACCTCACAAACAGACAAATACAAATCAAAATCAACAACACACTTTCCAACCCATTCACACCCAAAGCTGGAGCCCTCCAGGGCTCCATACTAGCTCCTATCCTATTCCTAATTTTCGTCCACGACACCCCCACAACCCAAAAAATACTCCAATACGCCGACGATACCATCCTATACTCCTCCGCATCCAACACCCAAAAACTACAGACACAAACACAAACCATGATAAATCACTTCACACAATGGTGCAACAAATGGCGCATCCAGATAAACCCTACAAAAACTCAGACAATCCTATTCCGACACCCAAACACAACTAACCGATCCCGACTTAACCCCGATAACTTGAACCTCAGACTTCTAGGAGAAAACCTCCAACTCCAAGACTCGGTGACCTACCTAGGCGTGAGTTTCACGAGAACACTCAATTGGGAAACCGACATCAGAGAAACCCTGGACAGAGTCAGGAGAAGAGCAAATCTCCTGAAAGCTTCGAGGGGAAACTCGGGAGATGCAACAGCCAAACACTAATGCACACATACAAAACATACATACGACCGATCATGGACTATAAAGCAATAATTTACAGCACAATACCAACACGACTGACAAACCGACTACAAGCCACAGAAAGGAGAATACTCCGAAACATACATAACCTACACTACCGATTCCCCTCCAATGAACTATACCAAACAACAAAACTAACCCCAATAAACATTAGATTACAGGAACTCCGAAGAAAATACACCGAAAGAACTATGAACAGCAACAACACTGCAGCCAAGGAAACACTGACCACACCCTGGAGACCCCGCGGGGGCGCGAGGAGGATACCAAGGAAGGAACTCCCATTTCCCCCAACCAGACTACTGGGAGCCCTGGAGGATATACCGGAGGGATTCCCAAGACATCGTAGACGAGTTCCCGCTGTCAATCAGATAAAGACCAAACCACAACCAAGGAAGACCCGACCGAAAACACCGGAACCAGCGACGAAACCCGACAAACAACCAAGAAGATCTACACACAAAGGAAAGAAGGCCAACGGACAAACCGGGACACTGGACACCACAAAATTAAACACAAACACTAACCCTAATTTTTCTTTATTATATCTATATAAACACCAAACAACACAGCCCCTGAAGAGGCATGAGCCTAAAGCAGGGCACATAAAAATTGTAAATTCATAAAAACATGTAACACACCTAAAGAGACATAATAAACGTATTCATTCATACGTATGATTAGTTTGATCATCCTCTTGGAGATGATCACTTGGTGATCGAAACACGTGTCGAGTTGTTGAAATAACGGTTTGGTGTTGGAAAAAAACTCCAGTAATATTCATTACTACATCAAAGGTTCCAAACTGTGCCTCAAAAATGCATTGTTTACTATGACATAAAAAGATTTGAAATCTCTGAAAGACACAATTCAATTGAAAATCAAAATGAATAGCTGAAAATAACAATCATATTAGGCAAAAATACTCTGAAATCAGATTAAAATAAAACAAAATACAATCAAGAAAGTGTGGCATTACCCAAAGACGATTGTGGATACTAATAATCGAACAGTCGTGAAGTAACTGAATTCTTTTAATTTTAATTTTCTTATTTTCTCAATTGTTCAATTTTCAGTTTCTCGCTTGTATTTCATTTTATTGTAATTTTATTTTAATGGTTTCGAATAATTTTCTGCAGTTTTTCATATTCCGAGATGTGTTGAGAGTACATATTGAGTTGTTAAATTGGTATTTGGTACGATGATCCACAAATACCTGCAAAATTGCAAATTCTCCACAATAAATAGTAGAGTGCGGTTTCAATAAACACATACAGGTCAGAGCGTGCTGTTGGTTTTGGAGCAATTCATTTCATGTGTCAGATTATACTTTAATGTCGTAATTTTCCTATTTGTTTTCGGGCAATTAAGGTAACCGCCAGACCTAGATTTGTGTAGCCACCTACGTAATTGTATATTTGGCTTTTTATTCGATACAGGTATCGAACGATTATTTGTTAATTTCAAATGTTGCTTCGGATAGAGATGCTTATCATAATGAAGGATGACTCGCCTCCATATATCGACATCCAAGAGAGGAAAATACCGGATATGTACACCGCAAGTGACTTATTTTTTGGTTATTTTCCCAATCCTCCTGTTTGTTAGGTAATGCTCATGCAATTTTATGATGAGTGGTGGAGATGACTCCTACTCATCTGTTTTGAATCTAGTGAAAAATCATGAGTTTGGGGTGATATAAAAGAGAAAATCGGGTTATGAAAAAGTGAATGATTCTACTTCAGATCACTATTGTCAGCTTAAAGGTGTTTGAGATCAGGCAATGATGTGAACCTCTTATATTTTGATTTTGTTACATTTTTATTTGAGATGGTGGTGTACTACAAAGTTACATATATACATAGATGGGCGGAAAAGTTCGTAGGTTCACATCACGTTCGGAAGATCGTGGGTTCGATTTCCGCCTCGACCAGATATTTTTCTCGAGAGAACTCATCTGGTTGAAGCGGGGATGATTCTGCAACCATGTTAGGAATCACACGTTAAAAGTTAAGACCTCGTTAGTCCTTAGCTCTTATGGAGGCGACAGCTGATTAACGGAAAAACAGATTGTAAACACACAGATGACTGTACTACTATTGAATCCATATTATTTTTAGGTAACCGTAACCTTGAACCTTTGTGAGATTTGTGAGAACATTTTGAGTGAAGCAAATTTTGCTAGTTTCAAGAAAATGGATGAAAACGAATTTCATGTGTTAATATACCATTGCTTTTTGTCGTTAGTAGTAGTTCCCAATTACCTAACTCTACCTGTTACTGTTCCTATGCTGAACTATCTGTTTTTTTAATACATCTAATTGGTTATGTATCTCATCCCTGTTAGTGAATATCCCCTATATTTTTTTCCTGATATTTTTCATCATTCAGAATTATTACGTATAAGACCAAACAAATGACCGTTTGAAATACGACCTCTGTCGCTATTCACAGGACTCATTCTACACTTTTTGATTTCCAAGCTTTCGAAGGCAACAATCTCAAACATTTCTCACCCGTTCTGTGGTCTATCTCTGTGGCATATTGAGCGACAATAGATTTCTCCGGTCGATGAAACCGAATATGCGAAACATGTTCCTTGTAATGAGTTAATATAGTCTGTTTGGTTTGACCACCCAGCCTCATTTAATGCCTGCACTACAAAAACTGGACAACTGAGAGTTGACAAAATCCAGATTAAGCCTCGACTTTCCGGATACATGCAGGATAACAGCCATTGACACCAATAGGATTCCTCAGGAGCACAAGAAATATTCGTTTTTGTCTTATTAGAGAAACTCCAAGAATATTTGAGAAATGGACGAACGACAATTATCATTTACCAGACTGAGAAAAACACACTATTTGTTGGAAATGAAAATTGTTCATCCTCTATACAAACTTCCATCGGAACGGTCGCTATTTCTTACATTAATGGCGACCGTGACAAGACAGACAATGGGAGATTTGAAAGTACTTCAAAAGACAAGGGTTTTCCCCAGACGAATGCTTGAAAGGACATGCAAGATTTGAAAACTATTTTGAGCCTAGTTGGATTGTACAAAGGAGAGCTTGCAGCGTTATTGAATCAAATGGAAGATAGGGGCCAAAGGGTTATTGCGTTGGATGAACAAATTTTACCAGAACTAGTCAGAGCAAACGCCGGCGATGAAGAATATGAACAGGAGTTATCATGGTCAAACTATTGCCGTACCGAGAATATCAGAAGCAAGTCTGTAATATCAAATGAAACTCTTGTTCACTAACCGACCACCTAGACGAATCTGAATAATCCCCGTTCCCTTCGGTTACCTTATTAGGGGTTACTCATTCATGTCTCATCGATCCATTTATTGATACCTACGGAATACTTCAACGGAATAGTACAACAGAATACTACATCTCTCTCTTGTTTTCATTTCAAATGTAGAAGCAACAATAAATTATCATTTAATACCAATACAGATATAATTGAATAAATACAAATTCAAATCGATAGTAGTAGTAATTAACAGCAATAATGATAAACCACATAACCTGAAAACAAAGTACAATAATAAACAATAATAATTTCAATCACAAGATCTTTTTGTTTTCCATAATGATCAGAGATTCGATTCTTTATCATCGTTTAATATTTTCCATTCTCCATCGACTTCTTCAGGTGTATTACATTCCTTTTTACCTCCTGTCCCGTTTCATCGTTTCTTAGGTGAACATCATCACCTTTTTTATTTACAATAGTACGGAGAGTGGGTGTGAAGTTTGTGCAAGTTTTATCTTCCTTCTGCATTTCTTTTACATATACCCTACCTCCTTCTTGAAAGCAACTATCTTTTGCTCTTCTTTTCTTGTCGCTATATTCTTTCCCATTTTTTTCTATTTTATTCCTGTCCCTCAGTTTGTTGTCTATTTCAATTTCAAAGTCCACAATACTTGTAATTTTATCGCTGAATTGTCGACCGAAGAAGAAAAGTTCACCTGGAGTTTTTCCTGTCACCGAGTGGGGAGTACTGTTGTACATCACTAAATAATCCTGGAGTTGATTCTTCAAATTCTGTTTGAGTGACTGACTTATTTTTATTTTTTTGTTTTTTTTCCAGATATATATGGTCTGCCTCTCAACTTCGCCATTTTGTTGAGGCCAGTAAGGTATAAAATGAAAAATAATAATTCCATACTGTTCATGGGGTTGAGTAGCGTAGGTGTCGCTACCATAATACAGCCTCTACAAGTTTTCACCATTTTCTCTACCTTGCTATCAATCTTGGGCCACCAGACTTTTGTTCGTAGTCTACCTTTCATTGCCGAGATTCCTGGATGACCTTCATGTGCTGCCAGAAGGACATTATGCCGTAACTTCGCTGGTATCACGAGTTCTTTTCCTCCCAATAGAATTCCATCATGATAGCACAGTTCTTGTTGAAATATCTTATATAAGTTGACTGATATATCCCATTGATTTTCGAAGAGTACTGTTCTAACTTTCGCGAATTCTTCGTCTATCTCTGAATGGTGTCTGATGTCTTTTAATTATATTGCGACAATTCTATGAGCTGGTTTATATTTTTCTCGTCAAAAGGTTCAGCAGGTGTCTTGACACATAGTCTCGATAGCGGATCGGATATGTTTGAGTTTCCTGGTTTGTACACTATTTTGAAGTTATGAGACTGAAACGAAGTATCCATCTTTCTATACCTACGAATGTTTGGTTTAGATTGAGGGCCAAATATTATCTCCAAAGGTTTGTGATCTGTAACTAACTCCAAATTTTTTCCCGTATAGATATGCCTTGAAGTGTTCGATGGCCCAAACTAATGCTAATGCTTCTTTTTCTGTTTGGCAATACCTCCTAATACATCCCAAAGCCACTGGGCTAGCATCGGCAATAACCTGCGTTCTCCCGTTGGGATTATAGTATCCTAGTGATTGGATTCTGGACAAGTTATGTTTTGTTGTTTGGAATGCCTTCTGTTGTTGATTTTCCCAATACGGTTCGATGTTGGCATTCTTCCCCAGTTTCAGCCGCAGGAGATGTCGAAATGGTTCAGTCAGTGTAGTTAGATTTGGTATCCACTTGCCTATAAAATTACTGAGCCCTGAAAAACTTTGAATTTCTTTCAGAGCTTTTGGTGCTCTGAAGGTTTTTATAACCCCCACATAACTATCAAGTGGTTTCATTCCGTTACATGATAATGTGTGTCCCAAAAATTGAACACTCTTCATTCCGTAAAGGCATTTTCCCTTATTGAGTAAAATATTGTTACCGCGTAAGGTGTTCAGGGCAATTCTCAGCCTTGAATTGTGTTCCCTCATTCGCGTGTTTTACAATATTGGGCAAGATATAGGTATATAGCAATTGTTACATTTTTGCCGTCACGCTGGACATTTTGGATCACTTGCGCTATGATTATGACGACCACACGTAGTTCAAATTTGTTTTGTTCTACCCTTGAATCTAGACGTTGAAGAATTCACCTGATTGCTGTGGCTTGAATAACTTGGAGAGATTTCGCCAAATACTCTCAATTCCCGACTGACTATCTCCAGTGATGTAGCTTCATTGATGACTTTTTCCAAGGTGATTGCGTCTCCTTCAGCTAATATTTTTTTCCGAAGTTCGGTTGAGCTACCTTGTTCCACGATTTGATCGATTAGATTCTCCTCGACCTTTCCAAACTTGCAGTTTTCTGCCTGGTTCCTTAGCCTGAGAAGAAATTTTCCAAATTATTTTTTTCTTCCTGTATTATAAGACGAAAAACGTGTCACTCGTATACTTTATAATGCTTGGGAGAAAAATACCCATCCAGTTTTGTTATGGCTATATACTCTTGATCAGTAGCTTCAATGTAGATAAGAAAGGCTCTTTTCCATTTCACCCATCGAATACGTACTGAACGGATGTCACCTTCGACGTCAAATTGGGTCAAGCTTGAAGTGGTTGTTGGATTCATGGTTAATCTACAATTATTCATTCCGGTCAGTGACCCTCAGACATTGTGCTTGTTCGAGTTTTTACTCAGGTCAGTGACTTTCAGATAGTGTGTCTGTTCGAGTTTTTACTCAGGTGAGTGACCCTCAGATATTGTGTCTGTTCGAGTTCTTACTCAGGTCAGTGACCCTCAGACAGTGTGTCTGTTCGAGTTTTTACTCAGGTCAGTGACCCTCAGACATTGTGTCTGTTCGAGTTTTCACTCAGGTCAGTGACCCTCCGTCACGTAGAAATTTACCCGTTCACTCGGTGTTCAAAGTATTCAATTTATTACTATTATACTTTTCCGTGAGCAGTTCAATTAAAATTTGGTTTCTATGTATATATTTTTCATTATTTACACCACATTCTGAACTCGAGAAATTCCTTTCTGTACATTTCTACTTGAATAATTAATTAAATCATACTCGTCGCCACTGTAATATTAAATTAAACTCTTGTTCACTAACCGACCGCCTAGACAAAACTGAATAATCCCCGTTCCCTTAGGTTACCTTATTAGGGGTTACTCATTCATGTCCCATCGATCCATTTATTGATACCTACGGAATACTACAACGGAATAGTACAACAGAATACTACAAAGTCAAAAGCACATTCCGTACTGAACGAATAGAATAAATCGATAGGTTCATCAAGTATTAACGAAGAATTAGCATCAAAGCGAAATTTTCAACTTCCTAGGTTGGAACTGAAGAAATTCAGTGGCTAGATTGAGAATTGGATAGGCTTCTGGGGCCAATCCAACAAGATTCATATTGGTGAAGAAATTGCCAAAGTTCCAATCAATGGAATCAGGTTCAAAGGCGCAAGAACTAATCAAAAAATATCCACCGTCATGAGCTAATTATGACAAAGCTGTCGAGCAACTAAAAGCTATGTTTACCAGAGATGAATTTCTTACAGAAGTGTATGTTCAGGAGATCCTAGGGTTTGTATTGAAACAATCCTCAAAAAATAATGCAGGTATGTCTCTGTCTGGTTTGTTTGACAAACTAGAGACACCTGAAACGTTAGTTGTCACATCTGACAAATACGCAGCCATGTTGTATCCTTTGGAATACAATCTGCTCATCCTGAAGATATTTTGAGGGTATGGGAGAGGCATCCCAATTCTGTTTCAACTGAAATCACGGATTAAATTTCATTAGATGAAATTTCCACTAATTATCTCAATTTGTCATTAGATTTTCTGAAAGCGAAGGTACAAAGTGAGGAGCGATTGAATTTAGCAAAAAAAGGTTTCTCACAAAAAGAAAGTGTTGAAGTGTGCAGCACAGGTAAATAAAGAGATCTTCTTAATGATGAAACTTTTCCATGCACGGCGGCTACCTTTATTTCATTCGATAAACAGAAAGTCAGTAAAAAAAATTCATATTTCTTGTATATTTTGCAATTATCTTCATGCAAGTCAAGATTGTATAAAATGACAAAAACTAACGTATGAACAGAAAAAAGAGTTAGTAATGAAAAACAATGTTGTTTAGGATGTCTTAAGCCTAATCATACAATAAAAAAAATGTAGAAATTTTGTTGAATGTCTTGTTTGCAACAAAAAACATTTTGCTATAATGTGTCTCGATTTGCATATTGAAAAATCCATTAAATTGAATTCAGGTAGAACTATCGAACAATTTTCAAATAAAAATGCAACTATTTGTGAAAATAACATAGAAAATGTTTTGACTAGTAATACTTCTCAAAGTCAGTATGGAACTTTATGACAAACTTTAATGATCCGTCTTGTTAATGGCAGAAAAACTAAATCAGTGAGGGCTTTACTAAATTCAGCATCTCGAAGGTCATATAACACAAGTAGTTGTGCTAAAGAGATGGGTTTTTCAAAGATCGCAGAAAAATCAATCATACAAGGTGTTTTTCGAGGATTGGAGTTACAAGGTAAATATGCAAAATTTAGATGAAACTTTTGAATTTGAAGTAAATATGCTAGAACAACAAATAATTCTCAATTATATTTCGTGTGAAATGTGAAACTCACTGAAATCTTTTGAAAATTAAAAATATATTGAAAAATAAAAATATTCTGACTTTTGGACTGGGATTTCGGATATTTCTCTCCTTTTTTAGGCTGATGTCATTATTTATTTGTATACTGGATCG
>NW_019291493.1:46404-77594 GCF_000500325.1 Leptinotarsa decemlineata | reverse complement strand
CTTCCAAGTGATGAAGGGTTTCGTAGAGGAATCGATTCGGCTCTTGCTCCATGAAGCCCTTCGACTGATAGGGAACCAGAACCACGAGAACTGCAGCTCATATTTAGGGGGCAAGAATGGCCTATGTCCATTGACTGTTCTGAAAAAGAGAAAGGTGGATCAATCACTTGCGAATTAACCTTGATAGAACACTGATGAATATACACATATCTCGACTTGTTTCGAAGATATTTTCCTTCAGTACTGAAATAAGGGCAATGCATTGTCTCATCAAAATTATGTGAAGTTCTAAGGACCGAAGCAGCATCACCACGTTGAATAGCAATACTGATTATTTTTATCAAAGAGGTAGAACGATAATCTTTTGTTGCTTGGCCTAATCTCCTTACGAATTCGTGAACGAATAACAGAAACTCCGAGCCACAAACACTAAAAGTTTCAACCGCTATTGGATGGACCATAGTTGTTACAAAAATGTTGGTAATTTTTTTGTTCTAATTTTTCCCTAGACAATATTTCCATGATACGCACTGCATTTCACATGCAACTCAAACCATGCGTATTTTTCTTATGCGTACCTCAATTATGAGGCACGCAAATAGATAAACTCATCCTTAGTCCTACTGCCATTCTGAAAGATTCATCGTCTGATAGTGTTCCAAGAGATGCAACAGGTAAAGCATTCAACCAAGCACCCTGTTCTGACTTTACCTGTAAATTAGGTATTATTGGAAATATCCAGTCTCGAAGAACCAAATTAAAATCCAATTTTTTGTCTGTCAAACTCTAATCTCTATTTTTTCAACAACGTCACAGCTAACTTATACATATTATGGAAGATTTACAAAACATCAAATATAATTATACAGAATGTAACAATTCTAAACTAAATAAATGAAATAAACTCCAACATTCTCCCCTTCAGTAATTGTCCCATCATTAATTAGTCATCTTTTCGTTCTGGTCGTGTACTGACAAAACACATAATCTGGTCTTCGGAAAATTATTTTCTTCGCTGTCATAACGTCGGCAACACGTATTTTTCCATCCTGTGCTGGATAAAGATGTACTATTTTTCCTTTGAGCCAACAGTTCCGAGGTGCGTTAGGTTCATAAATGAGAACAATATCAACTCTTTTGAGAGGATTCTGTTCATTTTGTCATTTGCTTCTTTTAATTAGTGATGGCACATACTCACGTGACCAACGTTGCCAGAATATATCGGCAATCTTCTGAGCTGCCTTCCATTTCTTCAGGAGATGTGAATTAGTTTCTTCAATCTTTGAACAAGGTAATGCCGCATATAATGGCCCAATCAAAAAATGGTTTGGAGTCAGTGCATCAGAATCATTTGGATCAGTTGGGAGTGGCAATTTGCCCAACAGCTTCGAACTGCTTGGCGAATTTTGGGAATGCAATATTTTTGAAGTAGATTATTAACAACTGTTTCTTGACCATGATGGTTCACGAGTTCATGGTGGTATTTGTGATTTCATGTTTGACATTTAATATGACAGGCCTTTTGGTGTTTTCATTCACAAAAGCATTATCAATTCTTCCATAACATTTTATCAGTCCTACGGTTTCATCAAATGAACAATCAAATGTGTACAATTTATTTGACGGCGTCAATTTTCCCTTTCTTTNTTCAACAATATTGGATTGCGCAAATGGTCTTCTTCATTTAATGTCTCAATGGTTGCAACAAGACTCTTAACTTCATCTGAGAACTCTACTAGCATATCTAGTTTTTCATCCCTAACATTGGGAAACTTTCTAACCCTGTCTAATAAAAGTGAGATGATATGTTCTGAACGTCCAAAACGGTTTTGTAAAAGGTCAATTACTCTATCAACATTTTGTGGCAATATTAGTAGAGATTGGGTTAATTTTTTTGCATTACCTTTGAGGCATTTTTGAAGTCGACATTGATTTTTTTCATTGGAGTAGCCACATATAGTTGAAGAATGTTTGTATTGCTGAATCAAATGTGGCGATCGCCACTGAAAATTGGCAATTCTATTGGTACATCTTGTCTAACCAAAATTTTCCGAATGTCATTGTCTGTCACTTGACATTGACGTATACATTTATAACTTTTTTTCGGAATGTGGATTTTGTGAATAAAAATCACCTACCTTGGTCTCATTTCGCTGATCTATCTCATATTTTGGCGTGAAAATACCTGCTTTGTCATTACCATCCCACGGAGTTCTTCCTGTCATCCACTTTTGTACGTTAGGAATATAGCTTGCCACTGACTCCTTGTATTAATCTGATCCAGTTTTATCTTGGTGAGTAGATACTGACTCAATTTCTTCAATTTGGGCTTCATTGCAAGTGCCAGATCTAAGATTTCTTGTTGTTTTTTCAAAACCTCTAGCTGATTTTTAATTTCCAGTTGTTTCTTTTTTATCTGAATTTCGATTTCACAAGACGTCTTGATGACGCAGTAATTCTTGTGCTGACTTTCTTGCTTTCATGAGATTTACCATGTACAGAATAATTCTTCTTGTTGTCTGCATTCATTGATTCTCTGGTAGATTTGTCAACGTCATTTGGATCTACCATCGATCTATCAGAAATAATTTGCACATGTACCTTTTCTGGTCTGTTTATCTTCTCATCGGCTTCAGCAATATTTTCTGCGTCTGTTTGGTTTCTTTTTTCGGCGAGTCGTTTACTTGTTCTCCATTCAGACATAATTCTAGCTTTTTATTACCAAATTGCTGTTCATTATAGGCAACGAGGGACCATATGTTTTGACTTTACCTGTAAATTAGGTGTTATTGGAAATATCCAGTCTCGAAGAACCAAATTAAAATCCAATTTTTTGTCTGTCAAACTCTAATTTCTATTTTTTCAACAACGTCACAGCTAACTTATACATATTATAAAAGATTTACAAAACATCAATTATACAGAATGTAACAATTCTAAACTGAATAAATGAAATAAACTCCAACACACCCGATTCCTTGATCATTGCTGCTTTCAGAAGAGCTGCTGCTTGTAGTTCTCAGAAGTTTATCATTTATAATTTTCAGAAGAGTTCGGTTCTATCCTCCTTGTATTTTCTTTTTATCTGTAGGAGGAGCAATATTAGTTGCGGCATGCCAAAGTGATTCACCTTCAGCATAAGAAACGTCTTTGATATTGATGAATATGGAAGGAAGGATGGAATCGATAAGATCAGAAACACTAATGACTGACGACAGAAAAGCTGGTAAAGCTAAGGAAGAAGCCGAACGTAGCCCTAGTCCGCCAAGGTTTACAGAAAGCATTGCTTGCTCCCGAATAATTGTTTGTAACATATTCCGTCGTGTTAAAGAGTGAATTATCAAATTCGTCAAGCTCTAACTGACTAGACCAAGTGGGGAAACATCTGAGGACGTACATGAATATTGGAATCGCCAAACAAGCTTTCAAAAAAAATGCAACGTGTTTAGGAAGTTCATTCAATCTGGTGGTCAGCAATTTGAGTGATTCCCGTTCTTCTCAAAGATATTCTGAAAGTGAATCTTTAGAAAGAGTAACACCCAGGAGGTTCCATTTAGACTTTTCCAAATTCTTATGCCAGGAGCCAATTTCAAAATGATGGATTCGTAAATTTTATTGGGAGTTGAAAGAGTAATCAACTCGCATTTATCATAATTTAGTTCAAGTCCAAGATATTTTAAATAATCAACGATTTTTTCTAAATCCTTTGAAACAATGTTTTCATCGCCAGCGATTGAGCCCTCGTACAAATACCAACAATTGAATTCGGATGATAAACTTCTAGTGAGTTCGTCGATGGTCGGACAAAAAGTAGCATATCCTAAGGGATCACCTTGTTAAACACCTCTCTCGGACAGAACCAGATATTCACAAAAACTCAAATAGGAAGCTGATATGTATAACAATGACTTAGGAAGGGATACAATCCTGAAAAGGGCTCTTCATGATGTTACACAATTGATACGTATGATGTACTATCAATCATATTGAAAGAATTTTTTAAATCAATTTTCAGGAATATTTTTGAATCAACAGCTGGATGTAACATCGATCCTAATTCGTATTTGATCCTCATACAACTAAGTTCAGCTACTAATCGACGATAAAATGTACTGACAGCAATTGGTCTTACCCCTTCATCCTTTTTCCGAAGAGCACACGGTGAAGCGTCAAAAAGTATAGGACATATTTCTGGAGAAACCCTACCAATAAAAATGAAGTTACATGATTTAGTAACAGAGGAAAGAAGTTTCTGTCCTGAATTTTCAGAGCTGTGACTAATGGGTTCTTGCAAGTGGGTAGGGAGGAAGAATCTAAACCACCAGCAGAACCACAACGAAAAGATTCAATTGCCTTCGATAGTTCATGTTCTAAAACATGAAATACCGGTAACTCTGAAAAATTGTGTGATGGTTGCGAATCCAGAGAATACGTGAAGGAATCTGATCGAAGGTGTTTTGATTCTGGATGCATCCATTGTGATTGTAAAATGGTTAGCCAATCATTGTACCATTACACCTTACGGTAGTAAATTATACTTACATGTATCATAGAAATTATACGGTTGGCGACATTGTGTTAGTACGTCATATATGTGAACTGTCAACATCTTTTTCAAATTCATCTTCCACTCACCTCCCCACCAACTTTCCACATTCTACTCCCCTACTTAGGTTTCAACTACACCAGGTGTAATGTCACATGTCCGACTCAACTTCAAAGTTGACAGATAATCAAAGTGACAAATCAGTCGTAGTCAAAATTCATCGTACTCTCCAGAATGGATTACAGGGCTCATTGTCCTAAACTACCGTGGATGATAGACTTTCATAGTAATGAAGAGAAAGACGTTCTTAACACACAGTATCAAGCTGCATTCGCTGATACTTCTCTTAAATATCTCAGCTCTTTGAACATCAAGTCCAAACCGTCCCGATTCAGGTCAACCCAACTGATCGCCAGTATTCCTGCTAATGTAACGTGCAACAATATAGATGACATGCTAACTGCGGGGATGCGGGTGGCTCGGATAACAGGTACTAAACTTGAAAAAATCAAAGAAACATTGTCCAAGGTTAGAGTCATCAACGAAAATTTCAGCAGGAGGCTGGGTAGAGTTTATCCCTTGGGAATAGCGATGGAGATTAGTGGACCAGAGATCCGAATAGGTGAGCAGGAGTTTCAGTTCAATAATGATTACCAAGATTTGAGAAAAAAATTAGCATCAAGGCGTGATTTTTATTCACAGTGATCGTTTTTGAAACAACTACAATTGATCTAGAGAAGATGAATCATGAAACCCAAATTTGTACATTATAGGTGAACCAAAAAAACAGAATAACAAAATTGTTGAAATCATCGACGACCAAAAACCGTAAAAGATTTTCCAACAACTTATCGTTCTTGAAAGTAGAAACACAATTAACAGTCAATTAATTTTAGTTGCTAGAGTATTTGTAATATTGAAATCTTGAAGTAAACTTTGTTATTGTGATGGTGTATTTCGAGTTATTAATAGTCCTTATGTATTTTGTTTTGTTTTCAGTGTTGCTTACTATTGTTTGAGAAGGATATGATCTTTTTGTATCACATCCATATTATATGTTTTTATTTCTCAAACATGTACCTACCAATATTTCTTGGAAAACACTATGTGAAAACTGTGTAAAATGTGGCTATTCCATACTATGAAAGATTCTCTTCAATTTGCTGTGCAGCTGTAATTGATTACGTTCAAGTTGTACCTTTTTTTTATATCCTCATTTAGCAACAACTGAAATAGTCTCATACTTTATATAGGTACCATGTTGAAATTTTTCAAAGAACTAGAAAAACTGTATATAGTCATTAACATTATCTGATGGTTCTTATTCCTTCGTATTGGGGGGTATAAATCTGTTTCCACAGAACTCATATATAGACTGTATCTTACTGAATTTCGATAGTTCGGACTTCCATTATCAAATAATATAAAATTATTTAAAATTTTTGAAATAATCAATAAAATCAAAAACAATAGCTGAAAATACCAATTATATTAAGCAAAAAACAACCTGAACTGATATTACAATAAAATAAAATGAAAGCAACAATTGAAAATAAAACAATCAAAAAGGAATAAAAATTCAAATATTAAAAGGCGTTACTTCACAACGTTTCGATTGTTAGTATCCACAATCGTCGTCGGGTGATGACTGGACTCATTTCCCCGAGAGATGACTATTTATAGGTCATTCAAGTGCTTTCGCCTATCCCCTTTTCCCTCTCACCGCTTCACAGGTTTAGCGGTAGCTGACCGTTTGGCGGGAGTTAGCCGTTTTCCGATTGATTATAGATTTCCATATGTTGCGTATCTCTACGCTAGCTTGGCTGAATACATTGTTGAACAACATATACACGGCTTCTTTGAATTTCCTCCTACACCAGTGTTCCTCCTTGTGGATGATCTCAGCTTGGACTACTTGATGTTATGTTGATGAGTCCAAACATGCTCTGCTATTCCCGATTTGCTGGTTTCTCCTCGCTATGTGTGTTTTTTGTACTCGACAATGGGGACTTACAATAGCCTGTTAGTTTCACCGAAATAGGATTTGTCGCACTCGCGGGGTATCCAGTAAATGCAATTCTTGGAATTGCATTCCGCGTTTGGTGGCCAAGTTTTAGTGAGGCTGCTACAAATAGTGTAACCAGATCTGAAGCAGGTTTTGATGTTGTACTTGGACCCAATTCTTCTTAGCCGTTCCGACAACCCTCTGATGTAGGGAAGTGCGAATACTAGTTGGTTGTAACAGCTTCTCCTCATTGCGGGGCTTTTGTTATCTTTCAGCCAAAGTCTGTTCCACCATCACTTTGGAGAACACATTCCATTGAACATCATTTTTGATGATGCCTTGTCCTTCTCGAGACCTTCCTTCGTATTACAGAGCCCAAAGGCACGGTCTACTGGAGTCTTTATGATTCCTCTTTTAGTCGATTGCTAGTAGTTAGATTCGAGGTTCAGATACTGTCCCGTGTGAGTGGGTTTTCGGTATACAGATGTTTCCCACTTTGTGTCGGTCCTTTCCACCAATAGGTCTAAGAATGGCAATTTGCTGTGGATTTCCTTCTCCATTGTGATAGTGATGGAAGGTCTTATACTGTTGATGTGCATCAGGAAGATGTCTAGTTCTATATTCCCATAGTTCCATATTATGAAGGTATCATCAATATATATCAACCAGACTCTTTAAGGGATTTCAAATCATTTTATATCATATGAGACAATGTAAGTCCGAACTAATATTTATCATGAAGTATTGTCAACCAAATTCAAACAAACATTATTGAAGTTAATAAAAGAAATTCTCAGATGAATTTGGTCTTTTCTATTCCCCAGCATTATTTCATTACATTCTGCACCTACTTCCTTGAGTTTAGCATAAGTTCTATTCCACTTATTCTGCAACATCATGAAGTTTATTTTGTTTTATTCAGACTTCAATATCCTGAAATCTAATAGAAAATAGGACCATCAATGATCAAATTTGACAAAGTTTCTATGGATTTCTCAAAAATGTTTATTTCTATAAAAAAGCTAGTATTCATGGAAAATCATGAAATCCATATAAATTTTTTCTTCGACTATATGTTCGAACTCTCATCATTTGTTTGCAAAGTATTCCACTTCAATTCGCCTTTATGTTTTTCACCATTCAGCCCAAACATTTCAGTCTACTCTTTTCTAGATGATACTTCACTAGAGAAGGTGTCATCTATGATTCCGACAGAAAACACAAACTAGGTTCATCGAAAGTTGCCACCAAAGAAAGAATCAGTTGATGATAAAATCAGAGCAAAAACGTCTAAATCTCCATAAAATATTAAACTTTTGTATTTTGATTTGTCATCGGAATATTACAAATGTACTCCAGCCAGTATATGATGTGACAACCAAAAAGCGATTACACTTCTGAAGGTATCTGTCGCTATTTGCCTTCACAACAAATTGCTTTTGAAAGCTTCACTTAAATTGGTTAAACCAGTTTTGAGTTTTCGGTTTATTTTATAGATGCTTCATAGAATCAATTATGCCAACTTTTTATTTAGGACAACTGACTTCAAATACACTATCTGGTGAAGAGGTTCAATGAACTCTCACAGTTCATATAATGCCTTATATTTATTCACTTCATTCTTCAGGTAACTTGAAAGGTTCCGCTAAAAAACTCTACCTCCAGAAGGGCAAGTTCACCAAGTTAACCACCGAGCCTTCATATGAAGACTTCGTCACCGAAGACATGATCTACATCGACTACGAGAAACTTCCAGAGGTAGTTCAGCCAGGAGACAAAGTTATTCTGGACAACGGATCTGTAACCCTCACAGCGCTGGAATGCGTGGAAAGCATCATCAACTGCATAGTAGACAAAGCTGGAGTCTTACTTAGCCACGCTTCTGTAGTCGTTCCAAATGCGCCCATCGAGTTACCTCAAATATCAGCTAACGATAAGGAGTTGATGGGGGTGGCTATAGGAGAATGTGTGGATTTCTTGTTCATTTCTGGTATCTACAATAAAGAAGGTATCATGGATGTGAGGGATTTACTGGGGCAGGGAGGGGAAACGATTCAGATTGTTGCCAAAATTGGTGTTTCTGCTGCGATTGCAAATATCGACGAGATCATTGAAGCCTCTGATGCTATTTGTATAGACTGCGAGAGGTTGATGGTGGAATTGCCTAAGGAGAAGGTATTTCTGGTGCAGAAATCTATACTGGCAAAGTGCAACATAGCGGGTGAGTATAATAATTCTAGGGAATTTTGATAGACTTGGAAGAAACTGAATAAAATCAATGATGAATTTATTGAGCTGATTATTAAGTTTCTCAACATTTGACCAATAATGTACAGAAACCATCATAGTGTTGGAATGTGTGTGTGGAAAGAAACTGCATCTTCCCTCCAAATATGACATTCTGTCAAATTTGCAGGAAAGTTGATAAAATGATTGATAGACTTATTTAGCTGATGATATATCAGCAATGACCAACGACCAATGATGTATCAGCAAAAAAATATCTCTGCATTACTTTACTAGTCACGCATATATAACAACAAATCTTCTGTATCTGTAGAGTAGGGAGGGTGAGAGTTGGCCCACTGCACTTAGGCCACATGTGACCCATTGTACATCTTCCCGAAGAGTTGTCCTCCTAGAACTTCTTCTATTCTGTCCTTTCCAGGAAGGTGGACAGGTCACTACGAGACATCTCCCTTAAATCGGCGGGTGTAGGCCAAGCCTCGCTGAACACACTCTTATTGACGATAACTCCGGACACTCGCATACGAGATGCCTAACAGTTTCATCTTCCTTTTCACCAATCTTGCACAGAGGTGTGTCCACTAGCCCCATATTATGGAGGTGTTTCCCTAGTTGACAGTGGCCAGTCAGAAATCCTACTGTTAAGCGTAGATTTTTCCTGATCATAGCCAGATATTTCTTCGGCGCCAGCTTACCAGGGTGATCCTGGCAAGACTGCATCATTTGATTCCATCTCATCTCTTTAGCATTGAGCATGGGTGTGACGTTTGGCTAGTTCCACAATTGCCGAAGTCATCAGGACCTAGGTGTCACTGGGTCCTTAAATTCTTAATCCAGTCGCTTTCTTGGCTACAGATTCGGCAATGCGTTTACGTTTACTCCTGTCGTGCCCTTCAACCCACCTCAGGATAATGTTATTATCTACCATGTTACGAATCACACATTAAAAGGTAAGACCTCATTAGTCCTTAGCTCGCACAAGTTTCTCAACTCCTGAGAGTTGTCGTTCGTATGGGGGCGACAGCTGATTAACGGAAAAACAGATTTTTCTTTAACCGAGGTTTTGGCTAAATCTTGGTGGCACTCTAGTACTAGCCCTGAGGTAATACGTTTTCTGTTCAATGCTAATAGGGCTTGTCTACTATCACTGCAGATTGCTGTGTTTTTGCCAGAAATTTCTTTCCTGGTTATTTCTTTTGTTTCGATTGAGATACCACGCTGGTATTTTTCCCATTCCCCACTATACAACAAATCTTATAACGAATCGTTTAGGCGATTTTTTGAACTAGCTATGCGAAATCTCACAATCATGTATTTGAATTAGAGTTTGATATTCATTCATGATGAAAACTGGAAATTTCCAATGAAACTTATGGATGCCAGTTTTTAATCAATTTCCTCTAAAAGTTTATATAAAACGTTACGATGTATACATCTCACAATGTGATTTTTATGTCCGCCTAATTTTTTGACCAAATATTTACTTTGAACTTACAAGTTATAGTAATGTTGAAGATATCGCATCAAAAGTGCACGAGTCACGCATCCAAATGATAAACGTGCTGAGCAGTCGTTGCAGTCGTCCCGGAGAAAGGTACATCTTTTGGACCAATAATTGAAATCAACCAATTGAATAAATATGGTATTTTCTGGTTTCATCAGATTTCCCTTCAAGAAATAACCTTGCCATCTCTTTTTTGATTGGCTTTCGGGTTTTGCCGCGGTCTTCTTTGGTTACAATCTCCGAAATTCCAACTGCAACTGCGGCAGTCATCTTCAGTGCTATCAATAGTCTCACACAATTAGTTGAAAGGTATAAAAACTTCCTTGTCTCACCAAACGCGGTTGTACAAAGCAACAGTCAATTGTTCCATAAGGCCTCCGTTTAGAGCTTCAAGCCAGCAAGTCCATCATTGCTGGCTATAAAGTGTCTACTTAAATAACAAAAAATTTGAAAAAAATCAATATATCGCTTTGTGTACTCGTACTTTGACAAAACAGGTTAAGATAAAACTTGAAGTAACTCTTTCTGAATTCGCAGGCAAGCCAGCGATATCTACCATTCACATAGCAGACTCAAAAACTGTCTCAAAGTCAGAAATATCCGACATAGCAAACGCCATCATAGACGGATCTGACGCTTTGCTACTGGCGAGAGAAGCATGTACAAAGAAAATTCTCAGCACGGTTAATAATATTTGCAAGGAAGCGGAGCCTGCTGTCCACCAGAAGCAAGTATTCAATGAGCTCATCGGCAGTATCTCGTCACCCATGGAAGCCATTTATTCTTTGGGGATCTCGGTGGTAGAAGCAGCTTCGAAAACGAATGCGGCTGCTATTATTTGTTTAACATCTTCCGGTAGGACTGCGAAAATATTGGCAAGGTATTAGTAAATTAATTAATTGTTGGAAGATATAAATTATCCACTTCAAGATGGCTAAGACTAGTCATATTCTGATTATACTAACTTGGTTAGCGAAACGCAACGATTATGGACATACAGGATTGCTTACTTACATATATCGCCACGTTAAACAAGCGCCGAGCAGATGTGACGTAAAACTGATGACACTTTTAGTAGCTGCCATAAGAATGTGTGTTATTTTAACATTTTTTGAGGATCATTTTCGGACAGTATTACATCGTTATTGTATATTTTGATTAAATATTTATTTAACTATACCAATTAGGTTTCTGAAACATTGAGTTTGTTATTGTGAAAGTCGTATATTTTTGTGCTTTTGGACATTCTTTAAACTGGTGTAACGAGTAGACGCCATGTAAGACTTCCGTTTTGAAGTTTGTTTTTCTCCATTGTGAAACTTTTTTTGTTTTTTGAACATTTTTAAATTAAATTAAGGTAAAAATTGGAAATATTTACATTTTTGTAAGTGATAGCAATAATTGTTTGATCATTAAATAACCTTGTAATTTTTAGTTAAAATGTCTGGTCGTATTTGTGCAGTGTCAACTTGCAAAAGCAATCAGTTGACTTTAAAGAAAAGTGTTGTGATTGATGTAATATTTCACTCTTTTCCTATTGCTAAGGATATGATTTCTACAACTTTGCAAAAAGAATGGATTCGTCGCTGCAAAAGAGGATATAAATTCACTCTCAAAAATGGATTTGTTTGTTCTAAACATTTTACAGAAAATGATTATGAACAAGACCTTGAAAATGAATTGTTACGTAAAAACTTACCTATTCTAATAATTTACCGCTTGAAATAAATATGATTTTTTTATATCATCCACAAAAGAAAAATTTTTACTTAGTATCAATCCATTTATATTAAGTATTTAATCCTATATAAAAATAATATTTTAATAAGGGATTTACCTGAAGTTTGTTTATTTCAATTCAAAAGTGCAGTTCCGAATCAATCCAGAGTCACCACGTTACGTCACGAGACCACGTGACGTGTCTAACAAAATCGCAAAAGTAAGCTATCCTGTATGTCTATAATCGTTGAGCGAAACGCACGTCGTGAGGCAGCCATTTTATTCTGGTGAGGGAAAAGTTACATTATTTCAGGACCTGGACCCCTACAGACTCAGGGTTTTATCATGCTGAATGCTCTCATGGTATTGCCAAGTAACAAAGTTTTCTTCAGGGAAAAGGAAATTTATCGATACAATTTTGGGGTCTTGTGGTGATACTGTCGATAAAAATTTCAAAAAGAGCATTTTTCATTATTATTATTATTACTTCAATGATTAGTACGTATTTTCCAAACATATATTTGTAAAATGTCAAACAATAATTTTATGACTGTTAGTAAAAATTATCATCTAGTATTTATACTCAAAATAGTTCAGCAGTTCAATCATAACTATCGTCTATGTTATCTCAAGTCTACCAAACCAGAAGAGATAATACGTATGTGATATTTTAGAAAAGCTCCAGAATTCGACGAAATTACCATAAAAATTATTGAAAAAGTTGAATCAGAATTAGCACCACTGATAAGGGAATTGATAAATTGGCAAAGTAAAACCATTATTCAAAGCAGGTACTAAAGACCAAATGAGGAACTATAGACCAATATCAGTTTTACTAGATTTAGATTAGAACAAAAAATATGGAGTTCTTTCATTAGACCTGAAGAAAGCATTTGATACTGTGGACCATAAAATTCATCTGAAAATAATGCATAATATAGGTATCCGAGGTTTAGTTTATAATTGGTTTCGAAATTATTTATTGAATAGGAAGCAATATAATTATGGGCGACATAATCAGTGCCAAAGAATATATGGGGTACCGCAAAGATCTATACTTGGACCTGTTTTGTTCCTTATATATTTCAATTCTTTGGCTACGGTAAATTTATTTGATGAATTACAAATGTTTGCTGATGACACCACTTTAATTTACAATGGAAATAGTGTATAAGACATTAAAATTAATGTTTCGAAAGAGTTTAATCAAATGTAATTATGACTCGAATGTCAAAATTTCAGAAATTTTCGTATACAACATATTGAAACAATGATATTCCAAAATTCAACATCTAATATCAGTATGGGGATTGGCAACAAATTCCTTATTGAAACCAATTAGAAATTAAAACTGAACAAAATTATGAGGTGTATATTCAAGTTTAACTACAAGGAACCTACAGTCAATGAGGAAGAATTCATTTGGCAAGCTCTCATATGAAAGTGGGCAAACCGCAGATACGTGTTTCTGGTTATTTAGCCTTCGTCAATACGGTACAGGTAAGTGCAAAGAATAGACAGCACTTGGTTGCAAGAGAGGGATCGAAAACAACAAAAGGATTCACCATCAGCGGCCGACTGCAATTCCGTGTCATCGTTGGAAGACATTGTGATTACTCCCAATATAGTCACGGGTGCAGCTATAGCAACCTGCGTGACATCCGTGTCCAAGATGAATCAAACATGAGAAATGGATATTGAGTTAATATGGTAGGACTAACTCCCAACTTAGTCACTGGTGCAGCAATATCCATCTCTCAGATTTGATTCATCTTGGACCCGGATGTCACGCAGGTTGCTATAGCAGCACCCGTGACTATTAGTCCTTGTAATCACAAGTTCTTCCAACGATGACACGAAATCGCAGTTAGCCCCTGATGGTGAATTCGTTTGCTGTTTTCGATCCCTTTCTTGCAACCAAGTGTTGTCTATCCTTTGCACTTAGCTATACCGTACTGACGAAGGCTGAATAGGAAGAAACACGTGTTTGCGGTTTGCCCACTTTCATATGAGTGCTTGTCCAAAATATCGTTCCTCATATATAGTTACGTTGTAGCTACTTTTTGAATAAATTGCTTTTTCCCTGCTATGAACATTGTATGTTTCTTGGGAAAAAGAATCGTTACTATTACTATTCAAGAGTAATAATTCACAGGTTCAGGCCAAGGTGTCCCGTCATAGCAGTCACAAGGTATGGCAGGATAGGCCGAATGCTCGGAATATACAAAGCTATGGAACCTATTATCTACCTAAGACCATTCAACCAGAATTGGACCAAAGATGTGGATGACAGAATACAACTGGGGGTGACTTACGGAAAATATGTTGGATACATAAGAATGGGGGATGCGCTCATTACAGTTACCCCTTCCAGACCTGATTGCGGGATGGCCAATACAATGAAAGTAATTTATGCGTCAGATTTTGATGCACTGCCAAAGAAAAAGCCGTTTTGATCCACTACATTTTTTCGACTATGTAAATGACCATGCTGATTTTTTTTATTAAACTTTCGATGACAGTGATCGTTCTTATTGTTGTTTATTCGATTTGAGAATGAGCAAAATATCAACTGACTCTGAGGGGATGATCACAAAGAAAATAAAATAAGTGGAGAAGCTGATATTTCGTGAAGGAGTGTAAAAATGAATCGTATTTTAGATTCTAGAAAATCTCCGGAATTCAATGGGATTACCATTAAATTTTTTAAAAATAATAAATCAGAATCAGCGCCACCGTTGAGTACACTGCTAAATATTTCTTTTTCGAAAGATACGGTCCCCAATAACACAAAAATTGAAGAAATTGAACCATTATTCTATGCAGGTAGAGATGATTGAATGGCAAATTGAAGACCTTTTACAGTTTTGCCAGTTTTATGTGAAATTATTGAGGAATCAGTACATTGTAGATCATATAAAAATTTGACTCAAAAAGTCATCACTATAAGATAAATTAATTGGAAAATGTATAGTCCACTTGGAAAATAATTTAACTGTTGACTCTTTTCAATGACACACTTGACAATTGACACAACAGTCTAGTTTCAGTTATCATACTGTTTGGTGAAAGTAATGAAAAGTAAAAAGTAATAAATGCTCATTATAAACGCAAAAGTCAAATTCAAATTCATGATTGAGTTATGATATGCCACAGCTACATTAGCGGGTTTACATTACTTCACCGGGTCCACCCTATTTTTGTATCGAAGATTTTATGAGCGTTTTTGTCGTTACAAATGTTAAATCAAAGATTCTCACGGACTGAGTATGAAGGGTTGTTTTTCCGGGTTTTATTCCGTGTTCTGTGTTTTCAATCCTCACAAGGATCATTTTCACTGCATTTCGGCATTCTCATTTGCCATCTTCTGGTGATGTCTGAAGTTTGAGATTAGTTTATTATTACTCATTTGTAGTAATAATTTATCTTGTAGAAAGTTCACTAAGGGTTGTCCATCTCCAGATCCGAAATTAACATTGAAATCTTCTGCTGAAATTAGTGACAACGTATGATAGTTTTCCCCTTATTCTTCAGGTTCCGACGGAATTCCAAATATTTACCTGAAAATTGCATTTACTCCATTACTCATCCTATGTACCTTCTTTTCAAGACTTCTCTAGAACAGGCAGTTTATCCAAATTGTTGGAAACACAGATCATTATTCCAATTGGCAAATCGGGCGACAAGAAAAATATAAAAAATTATTGAAGTGTGTGCAGCCAGTCATCTATTCCAAATTTACTTGACAGTTTAATTTCAAATCACGTCAACTTTTTATGTAGAGAAAGATCAATCAATAACTAACATTGCTTCTGTCGAAATATGTCGACTGTTTCCAATCTTATAATCTACTAGCAGAAAATATTGAATGTCTTGGAGAGTAGAGGTCAGATTGATGCCATATACACTGACTTTCCAAGGCATTGTACAGAGTAAATATACACAATATACTATTGAAGAAGATCGGAAATTTTGGTTTCATAAAACATTTGGTAAATTGTTTTGGTATGTTTTTGACTGGTCGTTCTCAACAGATTAAAACTGGGGATGCAAATCGAGTGATATATCAGTAATATCTGGAGTGCAAATTGTTCACACCTGTTATTCAATATTTTTGTCAATTACATGACCTGAAGCTTATCAGACCGATAAAGTCACACAATGACCGAATTCTCCTTCAAATGATCATGATAAAGTTTATGAATGGTGTGTTACAAATAACTTGTTTCTCAATGTAAATAAATGCCATTTTATTATCTTCTCAAGAGTTGGTGGGAAATTCGATATATCATACAACATAAATGATCAGCACTCAGAATACAAATCGTCTATAAAAAATTTGGGGTCATTTTTTGATGAACAACTTAGATTTGTAAACCATATTAACTAAATGAGTGTGAAATCGAAAACACAAGGTCTTATTTTACGTCATTGTTCAGGTTTTTCCATTGAAGCATTAAAAAGGATTTATTTGGTCTCCATTTCACAATTTCCACTGTGTATCTCTAGAAAGAGTGCAAAATTAATTTTTGAGATTTTGTTCTTTCAAGTTGGGTCATCAAATACAGTACCATGACTATGCGATTTTATTACAAGAAATGGCTCTGAAACTATTGCAAACCAGAAGAATTTACGCAGGTCTTTGCTATGCATTCAAGCTGTTCAACGGACTGATGATCGAAAAACGATATTATTCAAAATAACCAATCTGGTTTTTGGCCAGGACAAAGCTGCACTTCGGCTCTTCTAAAAATGATTGATGACATAACTGATGCTACTGATAAAGAAAAAATATCCTCTTTGATATTACTAGATTATTCTAAGACCTTTGATACTCTCAATCACAGAATATTACAAGTAATTTTTAATTTTGTAGGGATCAGCAGATAGGTTACCAAACTTCTATCCTGCTGTTTAAGCGATAGAACTCAGGCAGTACTATATGGTGAATAAGTTTCTAAATTTTTAAAAATCGATAAAGGAGTACCACAAGGGTCAGTATTGGGGCCCGTAATCTTCAGTCTATATACTTGCAATTTTCCTTCCTATCATGCACGCAGCACTATTATGCTGATGATACACAATTATATTTGTCATTCAAACTTGAAGAATACTCTCAGGCTATTAGTGCTTTGAATTTTGATCTATATAATCTTGAGCAATTTTCTAATAATCATTGCCTAAAACTGAATTCAAATAAAACTGTACTTATTTTCTATGAAATTTCTACATCGTTTGATGCTAATCCCGCATAAATAAAAATAAAAATGAATACCGTAAAACGGTGTGAATAGAAACCAGGGGGAGAGAGAATAGAAACAAAAATGAAGCATCAGTTCAAAAATGCCCTAAATTGTTCAAATACAATAGAAAAAGCTCCAAATGATATGTGTTGGACACAATGCATGTGTGACAACATGAAATCAGTATATATTACTAATATGCTATTGGCAAAACTGTATATTCGTTATTTCAGTTGAACATATGATTGTATAACGTATGCGTCGTTGAATAAACTTTATGTGTTAAGAAAAAACCAATTTACAAACTAACAAATTGGCCCAGACATACTTTAATATGTCTCATTAACGTAGTTGTATGCAAAATTCTGATTTATCGAGTAGTTTCGGATATATATTTTTTGTAGATGACTAACGTCACTTGTTTTGTTTCTATTCACCTGTTGTTTCTATTGACGAAAAACGATAAAAAGTTCAAGTGGCAGCCAGCAAAAGCGTATCTGGAGCAGATTTTTCATATGAAGAAGGAACTGAAATTGAAGATAATGATTCATGCTTGCCAAATAATACAAAAGTTGAAGACGATGAAGGAAATGAAGTTCTTGATATGCATGAAGAATCACTTGAATCAGAAACAGATGAAGAGATGAACATGTCGTTAGCACAAATTGCTGCTGCTCAATCAAAATATGGAAATGAATCAATTCCTAGGATATTCTAGGAAGAGTCTTCAAACATATTTTTCTGTTTCGAAGCAGTTCATTCGGAAGTCAGATTGGCTGCTGGTTGCTTTTCCAACTAGTTTTGGGAAAATAAATAAATTTAAATATTACATTGGGAATGTGCTGAAGAACGTTGATCAAAATCATGAAATTTTTGGAACCTTCTTGAGACAACGACCAACCAAGCAATCCTCAGGATACATTTATGAGTGTCATGCAGAACCCGATCTCTGCTTGTTTGAAAGTGATTGACCATGTTTCATTATGAATTTCAGTAGTTTGGACTTCCATCGTCTAATATATAAAATGATTTCAAACCCCTGATACAACTAAAAAAAAGAGAATAGCTGAAAATAACAATTATATTAAGCGAAAATAACCTGAAATAAAATGATCGTTAAATAAAATACAATTAAAAATAGAACGATTGAACAAAAAATAAAGAAATGAAAAGTTAAGAGATTCCAAGCCACGTTAGTTCACGACGTTTCGATTGTTAGTATCTACAATCGTCTTCGGGTGATGACTGGACTGATTCTTCCGAAAGATGACTATTTATGGGTAGTTCAAGTAATTTCACTTATCCCCGCTTTCCATATTTTTCCGCTTCACTGGTTCAGTGGGAGATGACCGTTTGGCGGGAGTTGGCCATTTTTCTCTTGATGGTGGGTTTCCATATGTTGCGTATCTCTACGCTAGCTTGACTGAATACGTTGTTGGACAGCATGTATGCGACTTCTTTGAATTTTCTCCTAAACCAATGTTTCTCTCTGTGTATGATCTCAGCTTGGGATCACTCGATGTTGTGTTGATGGGTTCAAACATGGTCTGCTATTCCTAATTTGCTGATTTTCCTTCGCTGTGTGTTTTTTGTGCTCGGCAATGCGAATATTCAATGGCCTCTTAGTTTCACGAACATAGGATTTTCCGCACTCACAGGGTATTCGGTAAATGCAATTCTTGGAATCGCAGTCCGCGTCCGTACAGTCCAAGTACAACATCAGAACCTGCTTCAGATCCAGTACCACTATCCGTAGCAGCGTCACGAAAACCAGGCCACCATTTTACAGTACTACATTGTTCACTTTACAACCGACTCAATTATGTCAGCCAATGAAAGAGGTACCAGAAAATTATTCATTACTCCACTGCTCAAGGAAATATACTACAGTAGCGTTAGAAAGTGGTTATTTTTGGAACATATCTAGCCCTCACTTGTGGTTAAAACAATCAAAAGACTATTTACAATATTTATAACTTAAGTTAATATTTAGGTTGGTAATGCAACATCTTTACATTATTACACTGTTGGTAAGATTGTTTTGTAGACATAGTTGCCAAGTATAATAAAAATGATATAACAGTTTTAGTGAAGAGATTTTGTAGACAAGAACAGTCAGTTTAGTTTTTCATTATTAAAAATTATCACTGTAATTTCATCTGTAGAAAACCAAATTAAAGTGTTGTAGTATTTTTCACAAAGTGTATCATTACTACCACAAGCTTCCAACATATCACTAGCATCGGTAGCAATCAATCCGCCTGTTCGTCATAAACCCCTAAATGCAACTACCAATATCGATTAGCCCTGCTAACAAAGTTACATCCGCGCGCTGCGAGCCAGTTAGTCGAAAATTTTCCCTTCCGCAGTTGCAAAATCAAAAATCCAAAATACAGTGTATAAAACAGTGTCAAACCGAGGCAGATTCATTAGACCCTGCATTCAGCGTGACCCCTTTCGTCCTTTTTATTCGCCTTCATTACGACAAAGCGGACTGACCGACCAACTATAACCTAATAATTCTGTAGCGGCATGGACAAAAATTAAAATCGAAAAACCGATGCTGCAAATCTGCGACGGAATCAGCCCGAATATCGGGCTTTAATCATCGACGCTAAAAATCAGTATAGTTGATTGGTAGGCACATCGACGTGGTCACATGTGTGCGCCGTCACATTTCATCGAATTTCACGGCCTACTGACTCTTTTGTGATCGGCTACAAATACAGGGGTGACACTGTCACGTATATCGTTTAGGTATCGAGTGCCGGGCGAAAATTTAGTTGCGCCGAAATTGCACACGATAAATTTCTTCCAGAACGGCCAGCGATGATAATTCGATTCATGGAATGAATATACAAAAAGAAAAACAGCAGTTGTCTTATATATTATATTTGGTCTTATTTAATTTGAATAATGATCTAGGACAACTTCAATTGTAAATCTCGTTGAATCACTATTTGTTTACAGTTGCTGTATGAACTGGTGATCCAACACAGACAGCGATGTTTCGACCCACCAAGGTCTCATCAGTGGTAATGGGCTGTCCCAAAAAGAACAAGTTTGAAAAGTAACAAAGCTCTTGAAAGCGTTCAGTTGCAAAGCCAAGCTTCAACATTGACCGCCGAACGAGATTCGTCATCTGCCTTTCTCTGCAGAGATAGGGAAGGATAATCATTTCAACAACTAGAATATTTCAATGTAATCTATGATATATTTCCTCTCAACAAAACAAAAGTAAATCTAATAATTGCAATTGAACGAACCACAACTCTCAGAAGTCGAAAATTGTGCGAGCTGAGCATTATAGAGGTCCTATCTTTCAAGATGCGTGGCAATAATTGATAATAATTCTATAGGGACTGAACAAAAACTTATGAATTCAACGTAAATGTTGGTTACGAATTCTGGATTTTCAATTGAACTTTCAGTCTCGACAAAGTCATCATTATTTTGATCGAATTTTTGTAGATCATTATCAGCCAATCTCAAGTCTTGAAGGGTTTTTCTCTTCGCCCTTTTCATCAGTTTCCATTAAAACAGATCTTGGAGTAGAATAATTTGCAATAACTTTATTTCGATCCGATCTAACTTTGATTCTATAGGATTCAAAATTGTCAACTAGCTTAGGCTTCAATACGAGTTTGTAAATATTTACTTTTACTGATAACAGGATCACTTCGGTGATCTAATAACATTTTCCTTCAACATTACCTTTAAACGATTCAGTCAGAATTATTATATCTTAGCCACTATTACTTTTTGGATAATTACGGGTTTGACGTTATTATTCTAAAGCCCCATATTTCACTGAAATCTTTGGATTCCAAAGAACGTAATTTATTTTGAAGAAATGCATTGAATTGAATATCTTTCAAGTATTTTCTCAATTCCTTCAGTTTGATAGGATTTATCCCTTTGGAGTGAATCGAATATGTCCATGCCCTTTTGATAATAGGTAATTGTAAAAATAAATCTCAATTTTCTCTGGTTTACGGTATTCCTCAAAATATTCCGTAACAATTTCAATATCTTTCTGTATTTTTAGCTTATTTGCAGTATAATCTATGATGCCAATATTTCTATAAGTTCAAAAATATGTTACAATAAAATGAGCATAACAAAGAAATCAAAATTGAAAAACAAACTTAAATACTTGTTTTTCTGGTAGAAAAATCAGGGAAAATCCTACAACATTTCCTTGAAAAGGTATTATCATCTATAAATTTATCGTATTAACAAACCGCAGTCACAATCCAAGATAATGACTAATATGTTCGTCAATGTCGATATGCATCTTAACTTAACCTGAGCTAATGTAGCATTTCAACATCATAATGAAAACTTTCCAAAGGGCGATTTACAATTCGCAGACCACCAGTTCATCTCATTATTCTCAATAATAAATAGTCCAACAACATTTCCATTTTGTTATTTTGTAGCAGACCAGAACTGTGTACTAGCCTGTATTGAATTTATTCATTGACTTTTTGGAATCCCATTGCCTTTGTGTCCCAAATACTATAGTTTTCAGATGATGTTTAGGCAGGGGCAAATTAGGTGCAAATTAGTCCATAAGATACTTCCTGGAGGTGACACAACTTTTGCAATGCAAGACCGATATCACGTTCAGTTCAAAAACACGCTAGAGCAACATTCAACATAGAATTCTTCTCATCTTCAGTAAAATCTTCCTACGACGCATATCTACGCAGAACTACAACTTCCACTGGCGTGATGGGAGTTCACCTGTGAGGAATAAAAAGAACTTTCATTTTACGAAACGTAAACTTTTCAACTAAATGAAACTTCATTCTTGAAACAATTCGCAATCAAAATTTCCCAAATAGTGTTACGTTACTGAGTGTTCCTCAAGTGACTTAAATCTGTTTTATACATCTTCTCAGAACTCAATAAATTGTTTCTGTTAACATAGTCGGCTATGTTAATAAAACGAAATTTCATCACATAATTCCTTTTAGAAGAATCGATAATCTAACGGCATTTTGATGAGGGGTTAAGATTTTATGATCCATATTCTGTGCTAGAGGTATTTTCTGTCATGTTCAGCTATAAATTCAAATTATTTGTAATTCATCGGATATATTATTTCATTGCAAGTCGTAGAAATTTTATCATAGTTTCTGTTTCATGCTGACTGTCTATGGTTTTAACTAAGGTCTTAGTAAGATGAAGAAATAATTCTTTCAGATAATAAATGTCATAAATTTCAACAGCAATAGAGTAAAATGAACAGTTTTCACGAAGTTTCAAATATTCCTGAGATTTGACGGTATTTAAATTAAATGCCTTCTTCGTCAACTTCGCCTCCACACGTACAAGTACAATTTTTCTTCATCTCCTGAAGACGCCAAGTTGGTTGATGAGAAGAGTATTGGATATTCTACGCCAGGGGTTCCAGTTTTACGTTCATTGAGTATGTAGAGTCAAAGTTTAAACCTATCGGGCTAGTTAAAGAATACCTTCTTCATAACCCAATGGAGTCAAGCAATTTGGATAGGAGATGTAGCAGAATTGTATATGAAGAGATATACCTATTTGTAGTGAAATATACTCTAGAGGAGGATGACTTTGTGCATGAAGAATCCCAACTCCTTGATAAAAATTATCTAATTATACAAGCTTACAAAAAAAACTGAGTGAATGATCAGGACGTGTATAGATTGAAAACACCACAATCAGTATAAAGAGTAGCTGAGAGCCAAAATTCTAAGCTAGAATGATTGTTTGTATAAAAAAACTTTTATCCCCCAATCAAGCCCTAGACCCAATTACAGGACACAGTATACAATATTGGGTGTTGAATATATGTCTTATTTTTGACAGACTCAATCTAATTTGAACAACATTGCAAATGAGGGAGATTTGAATAACATATTGGTTCTTGGTGTTGTTAGGTAAAAACATTGCTCAGTTCAACCACTGATTCTTGGCACGTGAATCTCTAGTTGAGACAGTATTTCTGGTGTCTTGTCAAGATCGCTCACCAGTTTGTATATGAATACGAATACAAAAGATATAAAATGAAAATGCTTCAACAATATATTATTATCCATTTATTTCTTCTTTGGGGTAGACATTATCTAGTTTCTATATGACATATTTCATAAACCGTCGTTGGACAAATTCAAGCGATTGAGTGTGTGTAGTATATATAGGTGACCAGATAAGACAGCCAATTTCTAAACGGGATCTAACTAATCAGTTGAAGGGAGTAATAAAACTTTCCATGTTTTTGAAATCTTCACAATTTGAGAATATAAGCCCTAACATTTTTTTCACAGCAGTTACACTTTTCTCTATATGAAGTGCGAATGAGAGTTTGATATCAAAGAATACTCCTAAGCCTTTGCAGCTGTCTGTTTTTACGAGTAAATAATCATTTATCGAATAATTGTTGTCAAGAGTGGTATGTTTGTTACAAGCGGTGGTATATTTACATTTACTTGTTAAAAGAACATCAGAGAGCTAATTTATTCAAACCGTTTTGTAGTATTTGGTTGTCATTAGGTGACTTGATGACACGAAAAACCTTCAGATCATCAGCAAATGATAGAATTTCACCATCTATATCCAATCCTATGTCGCTGATGAACAGGGAGAATAAATGTGGAGCTAGGTTGATTCCCTGTGGAGCGTTACCGGTAACACTGTATTCATCAGATTTGTGTCCTCTGTTTTCAACAAACTGGAAGTGATTCGTGAGATAGGAATGGAATAATTTCAACAGATTTGAATCGAAAACAATTTCATTGAGTTTTGAAATGAGTATGGTGGGATCTAACTCGTCGAAGACCTTTGAAAAATATGTATATATTGTGTCTACCTGAGTTTGATTTCCTAAAGCACAACTTATCGTTTGTGTAAATGTTATTAAGATTAGTCATAGTAGATTTGGTTTGGATATTCTTTTATAGATACAAAACCTTTGCAAAATTGCACAGCAAAGTGATGAGTCAAAGGGTTTCTATGTCATTTATCTCACCTGTTTCAAATATGAGAATGACTTTACTTATTTTACAAACCTGTAGGAAAGTGTTTCTCAATACAGAATTGAAGATGAGTTGGAATGGTCAATTTACCCTCCACCTTTTTAAAGCTATTATAAATGATATGATTACAGGTATGTTGGGAGTTACTGTTTCATTATTATTGCAATGTGTATCAGCGGCTGTGTAGATGCTGCTAAAGAATGTCGCATCGTTGTATTCCACATGAAGAATTCCGGGAGAGAATCCGAGCGTGGCCTTTTTTTTTCTTTATAAAAGACCAGAACTGTGAAGAATCTGTGATATTAATAGAGTTTTCAGAATCCTCTATATATTGAACTGAACTGAACTGAATGTTCAACAATCTTTCAAAAAATGTCCTTGCTGGACAATATTACAGTAGATATCTTCTGAACTATAAAGGTTAAAAGACATGTTTCTCACACGACAGTTATATTATGGCACGACATATGCAAAACGATTTGGGGAATTTCTCACATAATGTGTTTTTTTCAACTTTATGTCATTAGGTGACTTGATGACACGAAAAACCTTCAGATCATCAGCAAATGATAGAATTTCACCATCTATATCCAATCCTATGTCGCTGATGAACACAGGGAGAATAAATGTGGAGCTAGGTTGATTCCCTGTGGATCGTCACCGGTAACACTGTATTCATCAGATTTGTGTCCTCTGTATTCAACAAACTGGAGATAGGAATGGTATAATTTCAACAGATTTGAATCGAAAACAATTTCATTGAGTTTTGAAATGAGTATGGTGTGATCTAACTCGTCGAAGACCTTTGAAAAATATGTATATATTGTCTACACCTGAGTCTGATTTTCTAAAGCACAACTTATCGTTTATGTAAATGTTATTGAGATTAGTTATAGTAGATTTGATTTGGATATTCTATTATAGATACAAAACTTTCGCACAGCAAGGTGATGAGTCAAAGGTTTTCTATGTCATTCATCTCACCTGTTTCAAATATGAGAATGACTTTACTTATTTCACAAACCTGTAGGAAAGTGTTTGTTTTCAATACAGAATTAAAGATGAGTTGGAATGGTTTGGCTAGGATATGAGCACAATCTTTGACTCAGAAAGTTGGGATTCTATCGTAGCTACAGGTCAATTTACCCTCCACCTTTTTGAAGCTATTATAAATTTGTTACTGTTACTGTTTCATTAATATTGCAATGTGTATCAGCAGCTGTGTAGATGCTGCTGAAGAATGTCGCAAAGCGGTCAACAATATTTCTTCCATCGTTGTATTCTACATTATTGAAGTGAAGAATTCCGGGAGGGAATCCGAGCGTGGCCTTTTTTCTTCTCTATAAAAGACCAGAACTTTAAAGAATCTGTGATAATAGAGTTTTCAGAATCCTCTATATATTGAACTGAACTGAATGTTCAACAATCTTTCAAAAAATGTCCCTGCTGGACAATATTACAGTACCTTCTGAACTATAGAGGTTTAAAGACATGTTTCTTACACGACAGTTATATTATGGCACGACATATGCAAAACGATTTGGGGAATTTCTCACATAATGTGTTTTTTTCAACTTTATTTAAGTCTTTCTGTATTTTTAGCTTATTTGCAGTATAATCTATGATGCCAATATTTCTATAAATTCAAAAATATGTTACAATAAAATGAGCATAACATATGCAAAACGATTTGGGGAATTTCTCACATAATGTGTTTTTTTCAACTTTACTTAAGAATCGAGGTTGGGTTCAAAAGCAACTCTCATAGCTGAACTCCGCCTATTCATCAGTTCTATGTGACCATTATTTAATTTGTGACCATGTTGAATTTGACTGTAGTTCTACCTCGTGCGCCATCTACCTGAACTACCGATTATGATCCTTTCTTTTTCTCAAAATTCTGCAATCGCCATCACATTCCTTAATACCGGTCAGATCAACCAACTCAGACGGAATGGTTCAATACGAGTTTCCTCAAAAAATTTAAAGAAAGAGATATCGCTTTTATCAAAACTGAAAAATGAATTAATTAGGATAATCCCCCGTGCTCAATCGTGTATGATACTATCGTTTGTCGGGATCAATTAATTCCCTTTGTCGGCGAAAGACAAAAAAGAATAAAACGACAGAGGTCGCGAACAACAATCCCAGGTTTCACATGCATACCTACCCTCTTTAAATCGCACCCTCTTCGCCCAGTCCACACATACGAACGAGTTCGGTGAGCTTGGAGCCGCACTCTCGGAGCTTTTGGCCGGGGTGGTTGCTCGGTGGGAACGTTGTGGCCTACCCCTAGGCGACGTCCACGCGCCCCGGCGGACTATCACGCTGTGACTCATGTGCGAATAGACACAGTAGCGTGCGCGAGCTGGAAAACAGGGGTCCGACTCCTTTTATTTCAGAACGATGTATGAAGCAACGATACTCTGCAGGTTGTGTTTTTGTAATATACAGGGTGACCCCTAATAAGAGGGGAGTAAAATGTATGACTTTCTTTCTGAGAAAAACTAGCAGTATCTGGCCTATCAATCGTTAAAACACTGGGAAAAATTTGACAATGAATGGAAGCACATAAATGATAGATCCAACAGTAGTTGCTATCTTGTTCAATTATTATTTCAGTGATTTTCCTGAAGACATAATTTTCCGAATGAGTATATTTTTTAAGAACAAAAGACAATCACGTTGGATTTGAATCGCTGGAGATCAAATTCATTTGGAGAAACGTTCTCAAGAAGGTTATTCCGCATAAACGCAGTTCTCCAAGAGTTCCTCAACAATGGTGGAATCAAAAATGTCATGTCACTTGAACACCTTTCGTGAAAGTATCTATAAAAGAGAGACAAATTTCCAACCTTTTTTCGATGTTTCAGACATATTGGTGTCCATTCCAACCCCCAACAAGCTTATCCAAGCAGATAGAGGAATTGTATGTCCTGAAATTATTATATCCGGTTCGGAGACATTTATCTTTTTGAAAAAAACCGATGCCTAGATTTTCATGGCATTGAATTGAACCTGGTTACTTCCATGCCAATTCGAAATCACTTCTAGATCCCATCAAGATATGCAACCTCCTGCTGTCGATGAAGATGTGCATCTGCAGCCGATCTCCTGGAATCCAAAAATTGGATTCTTGGTTTTTTCCAAGTCATAATTGTTGATATACAATAAAAATAGGTTTGGAGACAATATGGCTCCCTGGAAAACAACAGCGTTAATAGTAAAAGTATTCGGGAGATATCCATCGACAGCCACTTGCAGGAAACGTTTTTTCAGGAAGCTGGAGAGCCATACACAAAAGTGATTCGATAAGCCATAGCATCGAAGCTTGGTCAGCAAATCCTCATGCCATACACGGTCAAAGGCCTTAGAAATATCACTCTCCATGCTTGTCGATTGCGTCATATTCCAAATATGGGTGACATACGATAGAAGGTCGCCTGTTGATTTTTGTTTCAGAAAGCCATATTGATGATCGCCCAAGATGTTGAAGCCTTCAAAATACTCTGTGATTTTTGAAATCACTAATAGCAAAGCGACTGATCATTAGTTATTTGGTCTATAGTATTATATGAAATTGTAACTAATAGAGAATTTTTATACAGATATAGAAAGAACAAACTTTTTATTTCACGCCGATGAGTTACTACGTGAATTCAAAGCATTTTTCACAAAGAAAATTGTTCTATTATTCCTCATATTGATCAGTTTCACCTATTAAAAAAGGTAAATCTCAAACATATACTTGAAATACCTCAGCTAGTGGTTCTATACCATATATCTTATATGTATATAAGTGTAAGTGTAAGAGTATGTGTGTATATGTAATTTTATGTTGACTTTTATATATCTTTATTCTCAAATGACTGTAATCTATTTCAGTGTTCCTGCATTATATATTGACCATTGCTATACATTTTATATGTCTTGTGGGAAAATAAATATTATTATTATTATTCAACGTTTTGGTGGTTAAAAATCTGCTTCCGTATTGAAGTAACATTTGATTGTGTATATAGGAAAACTCCTTCATAATGTTGTCGATTGACTTCGGAAACTTTCGTTGTACTTGTACAACGTGTTCACTGATATGAGTCTGTTGCAATTTCGACACATTCCATACTTTTCTTCAAGGCGGGTAGCTGAGTATGATATATCTCTGAGATACCGTTCAAAATACACATTTATTCAGTTAGAATATTATTTGAGCTGATTCTTTGAGCTTATGTCTCTTTTTTTCTCTACCCTTACACTGAGAAAGAACGGTATGCTGAACATAAAAGGTCCTTCGGACTAGGTAAGATATGACGTTTTCAAACCATTCCTTGGCATGCAATCACAAGTTCCCGAATCTTAACGATACGGAAATTTTGCACTATGCAAGAAAGGGTTACAAAATCAATTATTTGGAATCCTTGGAAATTCACAAGCATAAACTTTGCGGGTGCAACCTGTTAAATTATCAAATCGACTTAGTTTACTCACCGGTTATCAAATTAGCATATTGACAATGTCATTAGTAAACAAAATTCAGGTACTCAATCAAGCTAAGTACCTCTATTATTACCTACAGTGACGTTATATAAGGGCTAATGTAATCAATCATTGTTAGTTCAATGTATAAGTTTTAAAATGTCCTTATTGGACGAAACTGCAGTAAAGTCTGTTACAAATAAAAGTGTAAAAAAAATAGAAAGTTTCAAATCTCTTTTCCTACCACGTAGTAACGGCTACATCCATCAATTTATTAGGATTCGAACTTATTCAAGCGAAGCGAAGATAATGTGAGTGCCATCTTTGAGTGAAAGTTTCTTTACTCCTGATTTGTCAGTATACACCCAAGCAACAATATCTCTTCTGTTTAAAAGCCGAAAACTTACACTTCTCTTCATGGTTCCAATACAGACTGATCTTTATTCAACAACAGGAAGTGCCTCTCATACATTTTATTTTCCTCCAACTAATTCAACTAACATGGTGAAGTTTTTACTTTATGAAGTGCTGAAAGAGTACAATGAACTGGAAACATTGGTAGACATTGAATCTGTTTTCCAAATAAAAATAACTCTCCCAATCTAGTCAGTAACATTGTTAAAGTAAGGCGGCATAGTTTTCCATTGAATGACCTATTTAGAGTTTATATTTATTCATTACTTATCCATTCACTACTTTTATATACAAATGAAAAACAAAAACTGATGAATCATTACAAAAACTATTAGTTATAATTCACGTCAAGTAAATATTCATAACTTAAATCATTATATCATTAGTATTATTGTCAATCAAGCCACTACTAGAGAAGAAGCTTTATTACTGATACTTTCAAAATATCAGGAGACAATTCGTTTGCAAATATTTTTCTGATATTATTTTCCCGGTAGGTGACAGAAAGTTTTGATCACCAAGTTATCACCATCGGGGATGGCTAACTCTGTCTTCCAAACAGATTGATCGAGTTACTTGAGTGAACTAGGGTACACTACAGCGAAAATGGCTTACTTTACATTGATTGAATCTCATATTTGCTATGGGATAGCTTTTGTGGGGCCATTGTAATTTACAGTTACAGAAGAGGTTTTTGAGATACCTTATAAAGCCTAAGCCGAAAGATCACTGCGCGCCTTCATTCATTAGCCACAAAATATTAACTATCACCTGCTTATACATAATGAAAACACTATGCTGTTCGCATTATTCGAATTGAAGATAAACTGAAAATAAATCTTCTTCAGGTTCTGATGATATACCTATGCTTGGAAAAAACTAATGATTGAGCTTTTACTTCATTTGGTAAATTCATCTTTTATCACTGACATATTTTCAGGCTCATTGGAAATAGGGAGAAACATTCGAATATATAAGAAAGATGGTTGCCACTTGTTGGAAACCACATTGATATTATTTTCATCTGATAAATTTTGATTGTTCTTGACAATTTCAATTTTGTTTGTTAATAAATTGTTTATATATATCCTTCAGCAATATTGGTGGATTTCCAGCCACCGTGTCCACGTTTCCACCATTATCAGCAAATAGCGTCGCTGAAGTTAGACAAATGCTATGGCCTGTGTAATTTTCAGGATTGGGTAAATTTTAAAATAGTCTGTGGTTCTTTATCTGAAATTGCCAAAACTGTGGATACCCCTCTCCAACCGACCTTGGTCAACCAACTACATAGGTTCTGAAGTTACATAATCACGTATGTATGGAACCACTAGTTTGTCAAACTGATAGGTCTCTATGACGCTCGAGTAAATCCCCATTTTGCATTGTGGGCTCCCCTGCTATTATACCTCAATGTTTCAAATTAGATTGAATCAAAATACTATTTGAGCTATCTGGTTTTCTGATGCAGACTAAGTACTCTAAAACTGGTATGTACGTGGTCACATGATTAATTTCATTAAACTATGGTGCTGAAGAACAATACATCAAAATTTTTATTTTCGTGTGCATGTTATCAGTATCGTCAAAATATTACTAACCGGCCAACATATCCAAAAATATCTAATCTACAAGTCAGACTCAGATACTGACTCTGACGAAGAAGCCGAACCGCAAAAAGAAATATTGTCAAATTAGGAAGTTATAGAAGAATTTGGAGAACGAAAAGAAGGAAAAAGATAATAGAAAGGCTGGTCAATTCAGTTCCAATTCTTAATGAACCAAATTGTTCTCAAGTCTCTCCTCCAAAAAAAGAGAAGACAACGCATTACATAATTGACGACTGTTATTATTATTCATGTTTTTATTAATCATTTCGATTTTTGGATTTTAGGTGAAATACATTTTTTATTATCATACTTTGAAGTATACTAAACATTACTATTAAAATCTTACACTATTTAAAAAAATAATATTATTATTTATAATTTGCGGCTCAAATCAATTATAAATGAAGAAAAGA
>NW_019291493.1:24074-39625 GCF_000500325.1 Leptinotarsa decemlineata | reverse complement strand
ATGAATTAAACTCAACTTTATTTTGTTCAAACTTGCATTTGCTGTAACAACCCAAATTGAGCAACATTCCCCATTGCAACAAAAGCAAATATACTAGCTTGAACAATTTGCGTCCCACTCCACGTCGATTTTCTGTTTTAGACTTTCTGTTTTATGTGGAATAAATTGCCTGAGAACATTTTTTCAATATTCGAATTCCTATATAGTAACCGCATCATGCAGTGTTGTTTTTTAAATGCCGAAAAAATTACTTCGAAGTATAAATATACAGAATAGAATTTTTATATCTTCAATAGTTTGCAACAATAAATAAGGAATGTTACTGGAGTTTTTTTCCAACACCAAATCGTTATTTCAACACCTCGACCCATGTTTCAATCATCAAGTGATCATCTTCAAGATCACTTGGTGTTGGTGTTGGAAAAAACCCCAGTAATATTCATTACTACACCAAAGGTTCCAAACATTGCATCACAAGTAATAAATAAGGAACTTGTTATCAGGTGTCCACTTGGAGATTTGTTATAAAGCCAAGGAATCATGATCCAATTATAGACCTGATCAGTGGCTAAACCACAAATACATTATGAGACATTTGAGTATAAATACGTATGACATCTTCCTTTGCGAAAATGTCATCATGTGTTTGACAGAAAACTCAAATTGTTGCAAAGTCGAGCTTCAAGATTTACCTTCTTCTGAATTATTCCAAGATATCGGTTGAAAAGGGATTCGCAATTCAATCTAGTAGTTTTACTGGTCATTTGGTTTCTACTTAAAAAAGTAATTATTGTGCAATAAATAAGTACTGTATCAATTTTTTTCTCTATTCTCAAACTTTGAGTAAAAATTATTCCTTCTTTAGAAATATGACGATACTACTAACACAAATAATGTATCGGTAACGCCACTGTGAGACACCCTCGGACATTAGAGGGGAAGAATCTGGATCATCGGGAATATCGAAAAGGGGGTGGCTTTGTTAAAAAACTGATTTCATGTCGGAGGTTGGAATAATGCGGTATTGTTTGGGTACATACTGGATAATCTTCTGTTCAGGGGAGTATGGTATGACGTTTACAATGAGATTCGAAAACTGAAATGAATTTGGGATGGAAAAGGCTCAAATGGATACTGAATTGTGCAAATGAATTTAGGGTGAAAGGTTGAAAACAAATCTACAGATGATTTTATGCGAAATTTTATGAAAAGATATTGAACTTGCACACAATTCAATTACTGTCTGCTGCTTTTCAAAAAACATCATTGGCTATTTTGCATATGGAAAATGTTGATAATTTCAATCAGGAAAACAGTGCGATGGCAAAGTAGGAATTTGGGATTCACGAAATGAGCTTTGAGAACCATGACATAAAGCATGTAGTTAAACTTGGTAGTTTTTGGGCAGAATGTCATGTTTTATACAGGCTAAAATGGTCGAATTTCGTTCGAATGATATCATAAGGAAAGGCAGAAAAAGTAGAGGTGCATATTTGAAAAAAAATAGTTGGTACTGAAATCTAATGAACGAAATACCACACTGCAAATTGGTTTATACTAGATCACAACAAATATGAAACAGTAATAAAAGTTCCCCTCCCCTGTCTTCCATTATATCTTTAGAAATAGAGGCGATATAGCCAGAATTCGACAATTCTAGTTTATTACGCAACAAAAAAACTTTGGCGAATGACTGAATTGTAATGTCATAAACTGTACCAAATTCCCAATTTCTTCAAAAAATAACACCCTAACTTCAGATAAGTATAATGGGATTAAACAAGAATGTTATTTCAAATTCTGCAATTTTTTTTCATCAACTCTAGCAATAAATGAAATAAAAACATTTTCAACAAGTTTAGATAGTCCCCAGAGAAATATTCCGTAGCACATGCAGGAGAAGCAAAATACATGCTCATCTTCTGTGACTTTTCGGGAATCTCACTAAAGTTCCTGGAAAAAAATGTAAGAGGGGACAATTCAGACTCTCAAAATGTTTCTCAAACGTAAGACTTTCATCAACTTGCATTTTCAAATTTTCATTACTAAAGTAGCCTAACTACTGATGAATCTGTCATTTTTTAAAATATGATATCTGAAAATTTTGATTTTTTTTGGTTAAAGGTCATAACATGTACTAATATTCTCTACACGAAATTGCATTCGTTGGTTTTCTCTTTCATCTGATAAAGATGGAATCATCGACAAGTGCAACATAATTATTAGTAATACTATTCATACTGCTGAGGTGAAGAATAAACAGGTCTGGGCCAATCACTGACCCCTATATGTATTTTCAAGAAATATGATAATGTTTTACATATGTTCTTTATGGGACAATGTTGTAGGTACTGAAATTAATTGTTTTCAATCTAATGAAAACTGGTGGTTTATCTCGTATGCTTTAGTATTCCTACTTCAATAAAAGACATCGATATTGACGAATTCAAATGCTCTGCTAAGATCATAAAAAGCATGACAGGTCATTCAGATACGTCACTACATTGTCCCAGTTGATTATACAATGAAATCAAAACCGTCACTATGGTAATTGCTTTGTATATTCCCAAATTTATTCAAAAAATTTGAACCCGTTCAAAGAAGCATGTTCAAAACATTTTTTGAATCCATTGAGGACAGTAACAGATCTAAAGCTATCACAAGAAATTTGCCAATTTGTTCAGTATTGTAACTTATCAATTATTAAACGATGAAAATTTTGTAACCATCTTCAATGAAAACATTATTAATCATCTCATTAGTTCATTCTGACTATGTAATCGATACTTCTTTAATTTTATTACGGATTTCTATGTCAGAAAATAATTCTGTTATGTGGTCAGAAATGGTTTAAACTAATTGGAATTCATTTTCAGAAAAACAATTCAATGCAAGTTCCACAGTTGATGAATGTAACGCAAAGCATGTATAATTAAATAGGTATAGTCCGTCTATAAATTGATAATTGAATTGAATTCTACTTTCAATTACTACAGTTAGCTTTTGTATTGTGTTCATAATTTTGTGATACTTTTCAACATAGAGATACCGTTGAAGGGATGTTGACATATTATATTTTTCAAGAAAGGCACAGCATGCAACAAAAACTGTCTACCGAATGTTTTTCAATGTTCTTTTTCTATTCAAAAACTAATTTTGTAGTCTGTAACTAATCATCAACTATTTATCAAAATCAAGCACGTTGTTGAAAGTAAAAACTATACCAAATCGATTCAACTTTTCAAATGGAAACGTCAACTGTAGCACAAACAGGGCAATAAACTCTAACCTACTTTCTAACCCAGTTTACCGGCATTTTGGCCAATGTGTCCCAAATTTCGGTTTATGGTTGACCTAATGAAATAGAAATTTCCTAAAACTTGTCACTGAAGCGTGTTAAACCATAAATCTAGTTCATTTCTCAAAGGATGTCGTAAACGGTATATCAGTCTACAAGAAACGGCTCTATTTGAATTCTCAAAAGTGATTTTATAGTATTTTACGATTTAATTGCAGCACCTTTTGCTACCGCTTCGAGGAATATGCACAAAAATCGATGGGAATTAGTTTATTATTACTTTTGTTATATTTTGAGAAGCCACGAGTCAAGCTCGTTCGGTTGACTTATAACCACTTTTACTAGCTCTTGTACCATTAAACTATAAAACAAGATCACGTTTTCAGATTTATTTACCGCCCTCAGCAAGTATCTCAAACGCTTCAAAAATCTTATGTTTATTTTTAAATGTCCATGAAATTATCACAAGCAAATAAAATAGAAAAATTATGTCCAAAGATGACTTGAGAAAGTATTTTCGAAACAAATTAATATTGTAAAAATGATATTTATATGCATTCAACTTACCAGTAATTTTTTCAAAAGGGGTTTTTTCTTCTTGTTGGAAGACTGTTAGCTTTCAGCCTTTACACACCTCAGCAACTTTTTATGATTTATAAAGCTCAGATCAGACCTTCTTCGGAGTATTGTTCTCATGTACGGAGCTCCGCTCCCAAACATACCCTGAAGTTGCTGGATTCCATCCAGAGGAGAGCCATTCGCTTGATTGAAGACGCAAATATCACATTCGACCTTGATAGCCTGGAACATCGAAGAAAGGTTGGAGATTTTTCTCTCTTCTATAGATACTTTCACGAGAGGTATTTCAAGTGTTTTAGCACATTCGATTCCACCAAGAGCGATACATATCAAAAATACGCGACGGACTGTGGATGCTCATCGTTTTGAGGTTCAACACAGTACATCTTTGAACTTCACTGTTTAAGAACTCCCTCATTTGAAGAACTGCGTTAATGCGGAATGAATTCCCTGAGAACGTTTTTCCAAATAGATATAATCCCCAGCGATTCAAATCTTTTGAATCGCTACTTTCGCACAGGCATCGCTCGTAGAGCGCCTCAAGGATTTTCCTGTCGATCTTGTGTTTTGTCCTTTGAAAAATTGACTTCATACAACAGATTCATTCCCAACATCACTTCACTTCATCGTAAGAACTTAAGGATCTAATCGTTTCCAAAACCAAAGGAAAACGAAATGAAAGAAGCAGTTTTTTACTGATATGAATTAATTCATGACTAAGGAAACATATATGAAGATAGATCTCATTGAAGTCTTGGAGGTAACTTCAAAAATTCTAATATTTCAGTTAATAAAAAGGAGCGATGAATACTCGCCTTACAATAAAGACCTGTATGGAATCGACAGTAAAGTAATACCACAAATATCGAAAATTAGCAAGATACCTTGCAAAATTAAGCTTCGACACAGCTATCGAATGAAAAATCGCTTTCGGTCTCTCTCAACAGCTTTCACTACATGCTGTTGCATTAGATATTACCAAGGTTACTCTGAATCCAAGATTCAAAACAAAACAACGCTGTTTCGATCTGCCATGGATCTTATCAATCGTACTAGGCAGGCTTATGGAGTGAGCAATTCATCTCCTGGTTCCTCTTTTTTCTGTTCTATTTTCTCAATGGTCGAATAAAATTGGACGATTCCGTTTATATTTTGAATGATGTAGTCTGATGATGTAGTCCTCTTCGACCGTGGAAGTGATTACATTGAGATTTACTCATAGAACCACTCCGTTAAAATGGTTGTTCTGATTATTGGAATTTTTGCTGAAATGATAAATTTCTCACTCTGAAATCTCAAAATTATACTCGCCTTGTAAAAACTAAAATTTAATCCGGAAGAATGCAGAAGGATGTCACTGTTGATTGGTTATGTCCTCTCAGAGCACTCTATTCTCGGATTCCAGTGATCACTGGACAATTAGGTTGACACATCCTCCGAATGAAATACATCCAATCATAAGATGTTTATAATAAAATAGGTCGATTGAATCCACGGAAGCACAGAAGAGCCACATATTTTTATTATTTGTTTCTTAGAAATTACGAGTTTTAAACTCGAAATTTTGACTTTGATCTCGAAATTTCGAGATCAATGTTGACGATCCGATCCAAAAAAGGGTCCAAATGCCTTGTTCGGACTGTTTCGGCAGCGCTCTGTTTCAATTTGAATTCTTAGAGAAAAATTGTAAAAAATTGATTGTTATCATAATAGGCTTTGACTTTGATGTTTCTGAATTTGACTTTCAATTTGTTACACTCAATGAAATTTTGTACAAGTCACTGACTTTTTGGCGAAAAAAGGCTTTCACGAATGAAGAAAGAAGAGATATGATACAAAGTCGTTACAAATACGATATAAACAGTGTTAGGACATCGAAAATGTATTTGAACTTGTATTCCGAAAGACGAAAACCACATTGAACTATGTTCAAGTTATTAGATCAAAATCTCACCGAGTTTGGTTCGTTTGAAGAACCAATGAGAAAAAAAAGACAGAATCAACAATCAAAATTTGATGAATTAGACATTGTTTCTTTTTCAATGAAAATAGAACTTTGAACAAATAACAATAATAATCTAAAATGTAAAGACGAAAGTAAATCACAGCAAATGCTCACAATGCTGGCCCTGTTCGTGATGAGACAACTAACTGTGCCCTTCTTCAAATTTTATTCACTGCACGATTAATTTCCCTCCTCCTCAATCTTTCGAACTCTCTGACAATGATGTGTTGAAGGTCCACAATATTTTGATATCCCCTCTTACCATGAACTTTTATAGGGTACCAGTGTACCCTATAAAAATGTATCCATAACACTTGAATCATGAGACCTTGCTGGTGTCCTCACCGGCCCATTATTCTCTATCCATTTATCACCAAACTTTTCAGTCAGGTTATCAGATACTCGTCTAGTAGTATGCGGTGAAGCACCATCATGTTAAAACCAGGTGTTGTTATAGTTAGCTAAAGGTAGATCATCCAAATAGTCTTCGAAAATCGACATTAAAAACTGGTTATTGGTTTCTCCATTCAGAATTCCGTCAAATAAATGAGGACCCAAAATTCTATCTTGGTAAATTCCTTCCCACACGGTAATACTAAATCGCACTTGAGGTCGAATATCTCGAAAATAGAAAAATCATGTCTTCTTATTAGCCAATTACAAAATTCTAATCGCTTTTCGTGATCACCTGGATGCAATTTTCGAGATACATGTATTTTGTAACATATTAATCCGCTTTTTTTGAAATGTCTGTAAGCACTTGTATGATAAATAATCATTTCGGAGAAAATTCGACGTATAGATTTCTCCGGGTTCATGTTTATCTGCAATTTATTAATTTTAATTGAAAAGGACACAATGTCTATACAACTTACCTCATACATACCTCATTTAATAAATTTTCTTTAGTTTTCTGGTCCATTCTGTCTCCATATTTTTTCCTCTGCTTTTCAAATGAACAAAACTTGGTGAGATTTTGATCCAGTAACTTGAACATAGTTCGATGTGATTGTTGTCTTTCAGGATACAAGTTTAAATACATTTCCGATGCCCTAAAAGTGTTTCTATCGTATTTGTAATAAATTTGTATCATATCTCTTTTTTCTTCATTCGTGAAAGCCACTTTTCGCCGGAAATTCAATGACTTGTACAATAACAAAATGTCATTGAGTGTAACAAATTGAAAGTCAAATTTAGAAATATCAAAGTCAAAGCCTATTATAATTAACGGTACTAGCAAGGATTACGGTACCATTAGATGCAATAAAATGACAAAGGGTTGTGACTTCTGAGTACCGATAGGAAAAATTTGTAGGAACACTCACTTCAAATCCAATTAGGCAGAGTGGCGAATTATGTTCATATTCTCTTATCTTGTAAATTTTTCACAGCTTGATGACAATTTTGAATTCATCACAGATTTATCTAAAAGGTATGATGATTTACTTGTGATTATTATAATTCAATCATGGATAATTATGTCTTATCATTTTGAAACAAAACCAGTAGTATCCCATATTTAAACATAAATTTCACCTAATATTCTGGGTCACAAGATACTTTTTTTGGAACTTCTGTCCGAAGGCACCGAAAATCCGATTCGGAATGACCTCTAGCAACTTTTTGAAAAATTCAGAAGGGGCTCGACAAAATTGCAAATTTATAAACAATTTATTAAACAAAAAATGGCGTTTGGTTTTTTGCAAATAAATCTAAATATATTAAAGATATCGAAATTTGAAGAAAGTTCCTCAAAGAAGGGGTGATTTCCTAAAAAACTCTATCTCCAACCTCCCGGAACTCTATCACCAATATTTATAATTTTAATTTAGAGGCGAAAATAGCGCTAAAACCGAGCAATGCGCATACCGCACGCGCTGACCGATACCGACCTTTGAACTATAAAAATTAGTTTAACCCAGTAAATATCATTATTAACAAAAAAAAATCCACATACCTTCTAGATCTGAGTCGTGATCTTCTATGTTGTTAAAGAAGACCCATGTGCATTATCATTTTTATTATTATATCAATTCGAGCTGAGACAGTCAAATACTTTCCGTGCAAGTAATTACTAAGGAGAGGCGAGCCCCCAAACTTGTTACAGGCTATCAAGATTGAATGTGATGTTAGTGTAGAGTATACTACAAGGAAAGTCTTATCTGTGCTGTATAGAGAAAAACGTCTTGTTGTAACCGAAGATGTGCATTGCAGCTGATTTTCGGATATATCAATGATATGAAGAGACAAGTGTAATGTCATTTTAAGTTTACTGTTTGTATATAACACAAAAAAGGGTTGAAGACAACATTGATCTCTGGATAACAATAGCGTTGTTGATATAGATATCCAAATGACAATCGATTGCTACTCTGAAGGAAAGTTATGTGAGAAAGCTGGAGACCCATGAACAAATTGGTTCTGACAAGCAATCACATCGAAGTTCGATTAAGCTAATTGAAAAGAAAGTTCTGTCAGAAAACTGGAACCCCATGAACAAAGGAGTTGTAATAAGTCACCACATCGATGATCATTTAGTAAACCATTATGCCAGACCCCGTCTTAAGCCTTGGAACTTTTGAGAGCTAGAGAGTTTCTGTGTTTTTCAGTTATCCTGTTTCTGTTCCAAAAGTGTGTCACATACATAAGAAGGATGCCTGTTGGTCTCTGCTTACGAGAACAGTATTGATGGTCGCTCAAGATCTTGATTGTTGAGAGTGTAAAAGAAGTAGAAGAGCTTACTGATCGTTGGTGCAAGTTCAATGGCGTTTTCTTCAAGTGTGATGAGAGACACTTCAGAAGGTTTGTGGGTATTGAGCTTTTCAGTGTTCGCCTGAAGTGTCGAAAAGTAATATTTAGCTTTGTAGATTGTACACTGGGGGGTGTGAGTGGTGTTTCTATTCGAAAGTTGTGGATATCTCCAAACAGTTCTTTCACGATTATTGCATAACATTTTTTCAAAAGAAAATAGACAAGAATAGAAAACCCTGTTTTTTACATATTTTACAATCATTGAAAATCTTTTAAAATGCATCTAACAATCAATTTTCGAATGACAGAATAATAGTTTTTTCCACAAACTTCGTGTAGAAATGGCCTTGAGGAAACTAGTTCGAAAAAAAATTATTTATTGCATACCAGATTCAGTGTGGGTTAACTGATTCTCTGAATCGTTATTACTAGATGTTCATTTCATTATTGCACGAGTCATTTCACTTAGAAAAGTACTATGAAAACGTTAATTACCATAACGGTTGATTCTGTTGGGAAAATCCTCTTAAAATTCTGCGGTCGGCCCGTTTTAATTGGATTAAACAGAGAGAAAAGAAGTCGAATCGCAGATTGCCACGAAAATGGAAGCTTCCCTTCATTTATTTCATGAATCCACGGCAGACTCGATGCCGGAAGCGCGGAACTCTTTTAAGTGATAAGCAGCTAATTTGTTGAACAGCCGTTTTATCCACTTAAATCTCCAGATTTATTGCTAACCGGGGGTTAGGAGTCGCAGACATAACAACTTCGAGAATAATTGATTTTAACGGTTTATTTCACTTTTGAGATGTAAATCGCGGGCTGATTTTCGAAAAGAAATTATTCAGACCACGAAGAGTTTCGAACGGAAATTCGCAATTTTATTTATTTCATGTCCGCCGAGTGCTTCTTTTATTAAGCTCAAAGGAGACGTGCCAATTTGGTGAAGTGGTGGAAATTTTATTCTATTTGGCATTTCCATTTTCCATATTGCAAGTCGCTTTGAAAGCCGGCACAAAAGTTTTATTTGAATAATAACCACACCGTAACAGGCACGAGACATTTTTTGAATTTGCAGCTTTCAGCAGATGCATCGGAAAATATTTGATACACACACTGACCAGTTCACAACCATTACGTAATGTTGTTTAGCGGCCTTTAGTAAAGAAATCATAAAATTATCAACGATCATTTAGTGCACTAGAACTGCAGACAAATTGTCAAGGCGCCCTGACAGCTATGCCTGTACAAAAGTGGTTGTATACGTTGGATTGGAACCACTGTAGATTTCTTCGAAAAAAACGACCTTTCGTAGTATGTTCCGTGAACAACTCTTTATCGAATAATTGGAAACATTGATGCAATCATGTGATTTTACGTGTTATCTCACGTAAAACAAATTACCTGAACACAATGAAACACAACAACAGATACATACCTGGGACGATGGCAATGTTGCACAATGAAACACAACAACAGATACATACCTGGGACGATCGCAACGTCATTTTTTCAAGGAAAAAACGCAAGCACTACAGGAAAATCCTTAAGGCGCTCTCAGAAAGGTGTCTGTGCAAAATTAGTAATTCACATTAGATTTGAATTGCTGGAGATTGAATCCATTTGGAAAAATGTTCTCAGGAAGTTTATTCCACATAAACGCAGTTCTCCAGATGAAAGAGTTCTCAAACAGTGAAATTCGAGGTGTACTGAGTTGAACCTGAAAACGATGAGCAGTCACAGTCCTTCGCTAATTTCTGATATGTATCACTCTTGGTGTAATCAAATGTGCCAAGTTACTTGAACACCTCCCGTGAAGGTATACATCTGTTTCAAATCTGTTTTTCCGTTAATCAGCTGTCGCCCCCATATGAACGACAACTCTCAGAAGTTGAGTAACTTGTGCGAACGGTCTATAGAAGAGAGACAAATCTCTAACCTTTCCTCGATATTCCAGGCTATCAAGGTTGCAAGAGATGTTCGCGTCTTCAGTCATACGGATGGCTCTTTTCTGAATGGAATCCAGCAACTTCAGGACATGTTTGGGGGCAAAGCTCCATACATGAGAAGAATACTCCAAAGAAGGTCTGATCTAAGCTTCATAAAGGATCAAATGTTGCTGTGTACAGTTTTCTGGTTTGGAACAGTGTTCCAAGTTTTTAAGAAGCAGCCTTTGCAATTCCAGAGAATTATGCCAGGACATATTGGTGTTTTTTTAACCTCCAACAAACTTATCGAATCAGAAAGCGGAATTGTCTGACCTGACATCATTATATCCGATTCGGAAACATTAATCTTCTTGGAGAAAACCGATTCCTGGGTTTTTGTGGCATTGTAACCCACTGCTGCCGGTGAAGATGTACCTCCGTAGCCGATGTCCTGGAATCCAAATGGAATGACGAGACAAGTGTGCTGTCATCAGCAAAGCAATATTTTGGATTCTTGGTTTTCTTCAATAAATCATTGATATACAATAAAAAGAGGGGTTGGAGACAACATGGATCCCTGGGAAACACCAGCGTTAATGGTGAAAGTATTCGAGAGATATTCATTGACGGCCACTTGCAGGGAACGTTCTTTCAGGAAGCTGAAGAGACATATACAGAAATGATTCGACAAACCATAGCATAGAAGTTGCTTGCAAGACTATAGTTTGTCATGTATTCGGGGACAAAACCCAGCAATTTCAGTCTTTATATTAATAATAAGTTGAAATTTTCCCATCATGTACCTTTTATACTTCAGATATCCCACGCAAAATGTTATATGGTCATAGACATATCATGAGTACTTGTGATGCACTGTTTGGAACCTTTGGTGTAGTAATGAATATTACTGAAGTCTCTTCCCAACACCAAACAGTTATTTCATTACTTCGACACGTGTTTCGATCACCAAGTGAGCATCTTCAAAATGAAGATCAAACAGTTTGATCTGTCTCCTGAAGATGATCACTTGGTGATCGAAAATCGTGTCGAGGTATTGAAATAACGGTTTGGTGTTGGGAAAAAACTCCAGTAATATTCATATGAGTAGGTCAGTCGAAACTCTTTAATGCAACTCCTTGGTAATGCCTCAAGCCAGCTGCTGCGATTACCTCTACAGTCTCTGTTGGAGAGCGTGAGATGCATTCAAAATTGCAAAATTCCTATACAAAGACTAGTTTTTGGCATTCGGATGTTCGAAAGAATGTATCATACCTTGGTTCCTACGAAATGGCTATCTATGAGCAATCGGTGGAAACTTCACGGTCTATCGTTACTTCATTGAATGATAATTGATGATACTGATTCCCATCTCACGGACAAAATCATATAAAGAACAGACGTTCATAATCTGAATCTGAGACATAAAATAATAATTACAATCACACACCACCGCACTGAACAATTGGGGAAATCGTACACTCTCATACGATTCAATTAAATCTTAAAATCTTCTTCCCAAAGATCTTCAAACAATGTCAGTGACCAGGTTTTGGTTTTATATTTCTTCTCAATTTTCTTGGCATAAACACGTAATTATGTTTTGGGAGTTTCTAATTTATAATTTTAAGCCTCAGTTATATTTTTTGACTCTTTTTGACCATACATGCGCTGGTCAGGCCTCATACCTGAAGCCAGCATTATCGACCAACGACCTCTCCCCACACTGTTTGGTAAGTGATCATTGGAACCGAGAATCATGTGCCCTGAGATAGCGTAGTAAGCGTAGTGACAGCCTTCTGTATCTCTCCGGCTTAGATTTATGCCTCAGTGCGGCAAGACGGCATGACTTTGAAATTCTAGAGTAGAAAGGATATCATTCCACCAAGGACTCCAATAATCAGAACAATCATCTTGAGAAAGAGGTATGGATGAAGTCTGCGGAGTTCGAAGAAAAAAATCTCGATATTTCAGCCGTGTTTCCTCCTGTTTTCGGATGATATTCTTCTCACCAGGAGCTGAAAACTCGATGACAAATATCGTCTTGCTCTGGTGGTTGTGAAGGACTACATCAGGATTATTAGCTTGGATGAGTCTGGGGGTGGCGAACGAATAGTTCCAATGAATTCGTCACTTTTTGTTTCCCACAACGGATTCAATATTCCTCGAAGCGTAGGGCAAAAGCTGATGTCCTGTCAATACCGTAAGTTTACCGTAGGTGGTAATAAAGCATTCTTAGGGCCGATAGTTATAGGCCGAGGCCGCATATGCTGGACATGCTGACGGCAAGTGCATTAGAGACTCAGACGCCTCTCTGCAGACCCTGCACCTCATGTAAGGAACCTCTATACCCATCACGCGACTGCGGTAGACTAAGGTGTTGAATATACCATTCTGGCAGGCCGTGACGAACCCCTCAGTTTCCAACTTCAGACCATTCGACCTGAGGAGCCAAGGTCTTTAATGTTGTTGAAGAAGACATCATGGATCATGGTTTGGCTTATCTTTGTGTAGCCGCAGAAATGAAGTGATCTCTGCGGCCTATATATGGACGTTTTGCTGAACGGGTTTCATTTCGGTTTCAGAGTTGTGATCACCTTCTTCAGTGTCGGAAAGTAAACGGAATTCACCAGCTGCTCGGACAGCTGCCCTAATGAGAAAAGCTCCAATTCCTGCTCTCTCATGGTCGCGGACCATGCAGAGGGTGATCCGAACTCCTAATGACTGTACAGACTCCATCCAGTACCATTATGTCATGTAGGCACTCCAAACTCAAAAATTCACGGCCTTTCTGTTATCGAAGGAAGAGCAACCGTGGAATGGACGATTTGAGATGCAAATTCCTCTGGAAGTGTATTATATTTTTGGTCTTTACTTCAAGTTAATACAGCTCCTCCCGAGTCCACTTCATTGCTCCAAACGAGTAGAGTTGTCTCTTGTGAGTGGCATTGTTCCACACCAAGGTAAGTATACGTCTCCCCGGCATTCAGATGGTCTAGGATGCTTCCATATAAGAGAAGCACATACTCACAGTAGTCCCCGTATCTTTCTCTTTTGAGATGAACCATTGCACATTTGCCCAACCCGAATTTCATACTGATAGCAAGCGTGTACTCTTACACCACGTTCAAGAACTGACGGAGATTTTTTTCCAGAGGCATACAGTTTAAGATCATCCTTATACAACAAATGGGTGACCTTGTGCTTCCGGTTTCCGTAGGTCCCACAGTTATAACCTCCAGTATTTCTAAGTACAACGAATAATGGCAATAGTGAGATGCAGAAGAGAAGTGGACTGAGGGAATCGCCCTGAAATACATGTCTTCTGAAGGTGACCCACCTTGTTTGGACTCTAGCCTGACCAGATGTTATGGTGAAGCGAGTCCAAAGTGGTATCAGCTGTTGAAGACATCTCACTATTTTGTCGGATACCGCAAGGCATCTGAGCAAATGCAAAATGAGCTCATGCGATGTTGTACCAAATATCTTGCGGTATTCGATCCCGGCCATAGAGAGGTTACGCTTATACTCTATCGAGTCGTGCGTTACACATAAATCGATGAGCAGGTGCTCTTTACATCCAGCGATTCCTCTCTTCGACCCCCTCTGCCATATGTCAGTTGGAACACTTGGACAACAGCGGTGAGTATTTGCATGTATGAGATGCTCGTAAACAACTTATAACTCGAATTTAAGCATGTTATCGGTCTGTATTCTTTAGGAATCGACAAATCTTTATTTATGGCAATGAGAACGATCCACCCGTCGACAAACCATTCCGGAATCGGCTGCTCTGCATACAGCCATAAGCTGAAAACTCTGGCCAGATGGCGGTGGATGTTTCATAGTAGTTTTTCCACCAATAAGTGTTCAATCCATCTGGGCATGGAGCAGCACTCGCCACACCGTGTAATAAGTGATAATTGGGTCCGAGAATCATGTGCCCTGAGCCAGCACAGTGAGTCAAGAATAACAGTCTTCTGCTTTAGTGCCGGCATGATTTTGATATTCGAGAGTAGAGAAGGCATCATTCCACCAAAGACTCCAATAATCAGAACGACCTTCTTGACAGAGTAGTCTTAATTTAGTTTATCATTATTATTATCATATATTGTACTGCATCTCCATATATACATTGCATTCCAGTTAAAACGAGCGACCACGACAACTTAGGTTCAAAATCAACCAACTCCCTCTCCATAGCACTCCATATGTTGAACACTTCAGCTGGGTATAGTAGATAAGCAGTGGTAGAAGAAATAAAATACTGAAAAAAGTGGAACTAAACAGAACAACACCTGGTAGTTTCTTTTCATAACTCAGATGGCTGCGTTTCGTAGACTTTTAATTAATCATTTTCATTGATAAAATCCAATGGAGTCAAGTCGGGTGGCACAACTCTTGATTATGTTCTGAACAGTGTTTGAAAGATATTTTATAATGAAGTACATTAAGGGCACGCTAACTAAGCCGCAGGCTCGTAACACATGTCGCGGTGTGTCTTTAGATCGAAAAATTTGTCAAAATTTGATATTCTATGAATACATAATAACAATAATAAAAGCAAATGCGCCAATGGAATCAATGAAGTCGCCCCGGAGCGCAAATTAATTTTTATTGTTGTTTTTACTTTTATCGTTGTTTTAATAGAAAAGTTAAAACAGAAGTAATGTCAAAAATTAAATGAAACTGAAAAAAACTAAAAAAATGAAATTGTAAGAACGCTAATTTGTATAACATGGTCATTATTGAAACAAGAACAATCTATATTGTGGAAAAACATATTTATGTTTAGATTATTGATCTCGACTGGTTACACCAAAAATTTTATCGTATTTTGAAGCCGACTAACAGAAGAATATATGCAAAAATATTCAATTACGTAAATATTGACCAGTTCTTTGGAGACTTATTTTGTTTCTTCATGAAAAAAAATGTTTCAGCTTTTTTTTTTTCTTTCTGATTTAAAATTAATATGAAAGTTTGGATTCCA